>VZRN01004506.1:36573-54783 GCA_013397935.1 Dasyornis broadbenti | reverse complement strand
TTTTTGTTCTTTGTATTTTGGTTTGGGTTTTTTGGTTTGTTTTGGTTTGGTTGTTTTTGGGGTTTTTTTGGTTTTTTGACTGCTATTCTAGCTACCATCCTTTGCTAATTTTTTGTCTTTGTAATCACATTTTACTTAAAAGCCTTCTCTGCATTGAGACCTCCACACTTGCAGTATGTTTCACTCCCCTGATTAATTTTTGTATGAGATTTTGCCTTTTTCAAAGTCCTAAATCTTGGTCATACACAGGCTTGCTTATCCCTTCACTGAATTTAATCACGCATCCCAATATTATTTTTATAATTGGCTCTTCTGTCCTGTTCTCCTTGGTTACCAAAAACAAATCTAAAATAACCTTACATCCTGTTGCTTCACTGACAACTTGAATTAATTTGGCCTCTATGACCAAAGGAAATAACAGGATCCTGTTTAGGTCTATGATTAGGACTTGTTTCCAAGTCTGTATCTGGGATGTTAATCTTGTATAATAACACAATTTCTAGTAATATTTGGTTGTCTCCAGTAGTGTTTCATTTTGATTCATATCTGAATCTCACCTGTGGGATTGATGGCTGATTCTTGCAGTTGTCCTATGCAGCCTTTTTTCCCATCATTTCCCAGAATAATTTGAAACTACTGAGAGCACATTAGTATCTCTGTCCCATTATATAGATCCTAAGTTAAAAAAAATTTGAGCAAAACCAGCAGTACAAGGAAGTAAAATTATGTAGGAAAGGAGGAAAAAGTGAGGGTTTCAGGGAAAAAAAAAAAAAAAAGAGATTAAATGAGAAAATTATGAGGGCAGAAGCAGTAAGGAAGCACTTTTGAGAAGATAGGTACCTCTAAGGGAAAATCTGTACCCCAAAAAAGTGATTTTATAATGGCAATGTCTGGAAATGAACAGTAAAACACACAAAAATGGAAAGATAGAGGACTCAAACTAGTGTTTNATGAAGAAAAGCTGCGCAGTAATTGAAAAAGTTGGCTGTGCTGTTTCTAGTTGGACACTAAAGGTAAAATTGGCAGATTCAGTCAAGTTTCCTCCTCCAGCTATAGCCTCGTGAGGAAATCAGAGGCCACATCTCAGATATGGAAATTCTAGAAATCTCTCTGAGAGGACATGGACACAAAAATGAAGACCAAGGTTTCTGCTGAAGCAGAGATCAAGACGAGGGCTTATAGGTAATGTAACAGAGGTGGTGGGAGACATGTACAGGTATAAACAAAAGCACAAGCAAAGTTTCAGATGTGCATGCTTTACAAAGTTAGCTAAAAATTCTGAATGCAGCCACAAATGTTTTGTCAGCGGAGGAAGGAGATTAGAGAGATGCAAATTTTTGTGATGTTGAGCTATATGAGCAACTGAGGTGTTTGAAGGTAGCACCTCAAAGATTTACATAAGCTATGTTGAGTGTTGAAGGGTTGAAGGAGGCTGAGGAAAGCTAGAAAGAGTAAAGACTAGTTCTGAAAAGAGTCTGAATTGGAAGAGTGGGATGTTTTTAATAACAGAAAATGAGTTGTTGCTTTGTGTGCTTTCAGGAGGTAATGCCAGCGGAGCTGCTGATTCCATCAGTAAAGGAAGGGAAAAATGATGGAGTGAGAGCAAGCATGATGGAGCTGAAAGTAATAGTCATAAAAGGAATGGTTTGTGAGAGATACAGACATGGACGTGAAGGGGAGGGAGGAAAAGGGGGACAGAACTCTTACATAAAAGGGTTGAAGTTGTCAGAAGTGTCTCTCTGTTAGTTCTGCAGTATTGTCAGTGGAAACATCTCTTAGGGGATGACCAGGAGCCTGCTGTCTTTGAACTGGCCTTTCAAGAAGCTGGTTTCTATGTTGCCCAAGCAGGAAATTTGGGGGATTTTGCCCACAATGCTGGTGTCCGAGTTTGTACTGGAGTTATTCTATACAGTTACTTTGTAACCCACTGTATCTGTTATTGGCTGTGAGCAGTTCCAAAGGTAAGTGGGAAGCAGAGGGTGGAAAAGGAAAACGGGGGAAATGTATCTGGTATACATCAGAGTTCTGACTAATCAGCCCTTTTAGGAGTATAGAAAGAGCTGAAATATATTTGTAGCCTGGGAGGCAATTATTTCATTAGTTGTCAACAAAGTTTTTGCAAAAGTGAAGTTACTTTTTCGGTAGTTCTGGTCCTGCTTTGTTTGTGCAATTCTTCTATTTTCAGAGGCCCCTTGTTGCCCATCCAGGTTGTTTTCATCACACCACTAGATCATGTTCCCATGCTCTGTTAAACAGCTGCTGTTCAAGTGTCCACCATGTGTCAGAGAATGAATGATTCTCATGTACAAAAATTCTGTAATATCTGATACACTCCTAACTTGACACAGTGAAAATCAAACACTTCATTTTTAGGAACTTGTACAGGTCCTTTATTCCCTGCCATTGGCTCTTAAGCACGTTTGTCACAGGCCATTTTCTGTACCACATCTGTTCCAGAATGACTATCGCAAGCTGTCCATGCAGTGCAAGGACTTTGTGGTCGGAGTCCTGGATCTGTGCCGGGACTCGGAGGAAGTGGAGGCCATTCTGAACGGGGATTTGAACGCGGAGCCGGTGGAAGCGCAGAGACACCGAGCATCCCTGAGCCGTGTGAAGCTGGCCATTAAGTACGAAGTCAAAAAGGTAACTCCTCAAGGCCAGTGCTCTCAGACACTGTGGTGGGAGGGCAGTGCCACCTCCTCCCTCTGAAGGTGTTGTGAACCCGTGGTCAGATGCACAACTGAGATGTGGTGTGAGTAATGAAGACTCTCACAAGGCAGAAGGGCACTGTAATGAAGGAGTTTAGTTTAATCTACTTCCCACCGCTGAGAAGTGGCAGGAGATTTTAATGACATAAATCAGGTATGCTAGCAAGGCTTTGCACAGTTGGTCAGATCCTTCTCCTGATTAACCCAAAAGGTATTTCAGTGGAGCTGGATTTTCACTCAGTGATACTTGGGCTGTGTCTTTCTGTCAGTCAATATAATAATACCTAATCCAAAGAGAAGACTGTGTTGGTGAAGGTGTTGATTTCAACCCATAAATAGCTCATCTGCAACTGTGTGTTGTAGTGAGAAATTCCACATGATTTACTGCATGTAGTCCTTTAAAAGGTATTTTAAAACTCAGCCCTGAAAATGCATGGAATATGTCTGTGGCTGGTTGAGCAATTCTTTTCAGTTCTTAATCTTTGTACCTGTGCTTATTGGTGTTTTGGCAAGCATTTTCAGTGGATGCCTCTCTCAAAGTAGTTTGTAATGAACAGTTATTTTGTGAATGAATGTTATGCTTTGAAAAATGGAGCTGTGCATCACATATTTGACATAAACACATATTCTTTAGTTGTGGTTTTCATTGTATTGCTATGTCATTCTCCTCAAGATCCCACACTAGCCTAGCACAGAAAATAGTTAAAACTGTGTCCTGTTGTGAGAAGACCCAGGAAATAGAGCAGTGTGTATGTATTATTTACAGCTACCTATTTACATGATTAGCATCACTTCTATTCCTCATAGCCATTATAGTTTCATCATCTCCACAAGAAACCTTGTGTCTCTCAGAATAAATAACCTTGTATTCTGTGGCCACCTCTTGAGCCAATCTGCCATGTAAAACGAAATGTAAGCACCCTGCCAGAACAGCTGGGGATTGCTGGTGTTTATGACGGCCCCAAAAGATTGATAACAAAAATTGTAAACACAGATCCCAAGCAGCAAATCATCATTGCCAGTATAGAATTGGTCTACAGCAGCAAAATGCATATTAAGTACCAAAATCAAGGTAAATATACACAAGCATTAAATTAATTTAAAAGAATGGAACAGAGAAAAAAAAATCAAAGTGCATAAGCTTGCTGTAGTATCTAAATGTCGTATACATTCTTTATGCTCTTGCATTTTAATGCATACCAAACCTTTGCTGAGACTCGTGTCTCAGCTTTCATGCTGAAGGCTGTGGTTTTCTTTTATGAGTTTGTTGTCACTGATGAAATTCACTGCTGAGCAAAGGGCCACACAGATCTGTTAAGAAGAACAAAATCTAAATAGTGAAGGAAAAAAAAAAGAGAAAATTCCTCATAGCAAACTTGTTCTCTTCTCTTGCAAGAGAGAAGCTCAGAGTGCTGGCTCCAATTCATGACAAATACAGTTCAGAACCTACAAGAGTAATGATTTTGGTGGGAGGAAATAGATGATGCAGAGTTGTTGCCATATTCATACACATGCTGGTCCCTGTAAGTGGCCATTACACAGGGCATGGCAGGGATTGAATCCCGAAATGTCTCTGCCGTGGTGGTCCTTTGATGCTGGGATTTGCTCCATCACAGCTGTGACAGATTATAGAGATATCCTGACTGGAACAGATTCAGATGTGGGAACTCCACATGGAATTATTTTGACCCTCTAACCATAGGAAGCAGGTAGGGATGTGGCCTATTTCCTTAGATTTTTATTTTTCTGGCTGTGCTTCCAGGTCAGGTCCATCAAGGTCAGTTCCCTGTTGCCAACAGCACAGCCAAACAGAGCTGCAGGTCCATGAAATAGTTAATGAGCTGTATGCCCTTTTCAGAGGGAGGAGAGGCAGGAAAAAACATGTGACAAGTAGCAAATGTGCTCAGAACTTCACTGCTAGGGAAACAGAGTTTTTAATTCCATTAGTAATGAAACGCTTGCACTTAATGCCCTAGGTACTGCACCGAAGTGGAGCCCATCTTTTAAACATGATGTGATTTGGAAGCTAAGGTTCAGACTGAAACTGCAGCCCCAGTACTGAAGGACTAAGGGAATTAAGGAAAAAAAAAAAAAAAACCTAAAATAAGAATAAGTTAGTCTTGCTCTGTATGCTGAATTACTGCTGCAATAGTGCTTTTAGTTTTGTGTCTCAATTCTGTCTTTAGATTGCCAACAAAATTCCAGAGAAGAGCTGACACTGGGCCAACTATCTGCAGCTTTTGCAGAGATAAAAATGAGAATGGAATTTCCAAGTGAAATCAATAAGAACTGGAATAAAATCACAGGATTTAATTTTCAAACATTGAAGTTTTGAATCGATAGATAAGAAAGAAGACACGAAATTCTCTTTGTATGTTGTGTGCTTGTGTATCAGAGTGTGCCAGGAACTGTTCTTGCTCCATCTAAACTCAGCCATTATGATGGTAGAAATAAATAACATAATCACTCTGAGTCATACAGAAAAATATTTACATACTGATGACTTGGTTCATGGTCATGAAACTGAAAACATCAGAAGTGTTACTGTCAATTATGCTTGGAAAAGCAGTTACATTAAAATTGGGATGTTTTTTCTTTTAGTGACCAGATACTGTTGTCATGCATCATTTTTGTTCACTGGGGTATGGATTGGAGCTGAAAGTATTAGATACATGTGATAATAAGTTCAACATGTATCATGAAGAGTGAGAAACTGCACAGAAAATAGGAGGAGGAGAAATGCAGGAAGAACAAGGTTGTAGGATGATGTGAGCAGTAGGTAAAATGTGATGTGAACTACTGTCCATGGAGGAGATGAATCTGCAGGCAAATACAGGTAATACAGACACACGCAACAGGGGTGGGCATAGTTTAAAATTGCTGAAAATAAAACCAACATAATCATAAGCTGAAGTATTTCAGTAAAGACTCAAGAGGAAGAATGAATTTCAGAGCTTTTATGGATGAGAAGTGACACAACTCGCTCCGAGGGCTTGGAAGTGGTGCCCATTGTGGAGTTGCCAGCAGTTAAATAAGTTGCTAAGATCCTCTCAAGAGCCTTTAGACTCATTGCCAGAGAAGAACTTGCCCATAACCCTTGGCATCTTATTCACTAAATCTTCCCTTTCTTTTTTTCTTTGGAAAATTATAGCCAGGCAGATCTCCTCTTAGTGTCAGATCAAAATGTTGATAGACTAGGAGGAATAAATCAGCACAGAGCTCTGGATGAGGTGCCACAGGGCCCATGGGCTGATTCCCAGCCCTGAGCAAACTTCCTTAAAGCTCCTTTACTGTTTCTTCCCATTCCCTCTGGTAACAGAAGGAATGATGTGGGTGTTTCTTCTTTCCTCTTCCCTACAGTTTTAAGCCTGATTTTAAAAATGTCTTTGTAATTTGAAATAATTATTTACTTTCCTGCCTTTGTCCACAGTTAATCTGCTGTGGGATTTGTCCCTTTGATGTCCTGAGTTGACAATGACATTTATCTTAGCAAAAGAAGAGACTAGGGGCATATGTCAGAATGCACAAACACACAAAAACCCAATCTCTTCTTCTCACATGGGCCAGGCTGGCAGTTTCTGTGGTGTGTAAGCTTCAAAGGTGACAGCCTAATAAAAAGAACAGAAGCAGTTTGAGTCGACGTTAATTTCTTAAAGGACTTTTTTACAATCTCTTTATGTATTTCTCTTGGCCACTCCACTTTATGTACAAACTGCATTAATATGTGAACTAACTGCTTAATGCATCACACACCAAAATGCTTAGCGACTTTAATTTTACAGCAAAGTAGATTAAAGTATGAAGATTGCCTCACTTTTTAAAGTTTGTGCAGCAGTTTCAGATTGCTCTTCTTGAGAGGATTAAGGTTCCCTGTTTTCATTGCCAATGATTTAATTTCATTTTCTTTACGAAGTCTGTCCTGTTGTACTACTCTGTGCACTTTTTAATGAGATTTGGAGTATTAATAGAGTTTTGCAAACAAGACCTGGCAAACAACAGTGTATGTAGTACATAATGATCTCTGCAGAGTACAAGGGATAATAAAATGGGTATCCAAGGTTTACAGTATTTTTATTTTTCTCCAGAGTATAACCAACTGATAGAAAAATCTCACTCTTAACCCAACACAAGTTATGAGTTGTCAGGTTTATCTTCAAACCCTTTTTTGTGAAACACCTACCCTTATTTATTCTGATTTACTAGTTAGTGACAAGTGTATTACCAGATTTCTTCAAACTGCTGTGATAACCAGGCTGTTCACCCTTGTGCTTAACTGGTGTCCCACATGTTCTTGTGATGTGGCAGTTTCTTCTTTATTAACCTTTGCTTTGAAGGAAATGAAAAAAAACCGTGATTCCTAAATATCTAATTTAGACCTTAAAGTGCTCATGACTGTGTATGTGGCAGTTATGTAACTCTTCTTATTAATGATAGCATGTCTTGGTTTTCTTTCTTTTTTCTTTGCAGTTTGTGGCCCATCCAAACTGTCAGCAACAGCTACTGACTATCTGGTATGAAAATCTCTCAGGATTACGGGAGCAGACCATAGCTATCAAGTGTCTGGTTGTGCTGGTTGTGGCACTGGGCCTTCCCTTTCTAGCCATTGGTTATTGGATTGCACCATGTAGCAGGGTACTGAATTTTATAAATTACGTGTCTTGTGCTGTTCTGGGAGCTGTTTTTCCTTTTCTGGCAGTCAACATGCAATTTCTGCTGCTTCCAAATTTTAACTAATTAATGATATTTTTAGAAATCACTAATCTTGGTCCAAAAGATGCTATGGGTTTGTTTTTTTTTTTAATTTGCACTGTAAGGAGGGGACCACAATGATGAAGTATGAATATAAATTAGTGCTAAGATTAAGGAAAGAAAAATAACCTTCTGTGAGAGCTTTTATTATTTTTTAAATTTCCCTAGGTCCTGCTCATCTGACAGCCTCTGCTGTGTAATTATATTTCTGTTACTAACAGAATTTTTTGAAAGTCATCACTTAGATTCTTTATTAAGTCTCCTCTGGTGGCATCTTAAGGTCCCATGCTGTTCCCATATAAACCATTTGCAGAACATCTGTTGACTTTACTGATGCAGAACTTAATCTTAAGTAAAGTATTTGTTATCCCAGCCCTAGGAGGTCTATTTGCCAGCTGAACCATAGAGCAGAAATTAAATTAAATGCATCATTCCAACCATGTAGTAGGGTATCTTTGTAGGAGAGCATAGCTGTAAACTCTTACCTTTTAAAAACTATGTGAAAATGTAAGGGTGCTCCCACCTTTCCTGATCTCACAAGGAAAGGAACAGCAGTTTCTTTGAAATCCTGATACTCTGTAGCAAGGGAGTTTTTTGCAAATGAAGTTACTGATAGATCTTTGGTAAATCAGATGAAGGAAGATTTCTCTGTTGCATTAATATTTTTAAAAATTTTAAGTACATTTACTCCTGTGCTGAATGTGGTCTTTCAATTTTATTTCCTTAACAAGTGTCAAGCAAAGAAATGTGAGTTTCTTTTATATTTCACCCTTTTAGTTCATCCCAAAGAGGATAGGGTTTTTGTCATCTCCTACAAATTTGAAGGGAACCTGATCTTTTCTCTGGGTTAAATATTTATTTACTTTAAAGATAAACCTTTATGAAAATTACTGTCATTGTTCTCTGAAATGTCACTTTCCATTAATATCTTTAGCAAATATATTCCTCACAGCTCCGTGTAATAGAAACGTATTAATATATTTTGAGCTAGTGTCTAATATGGAAAAGTGACATTTGTCCTTGAGCTCTAATTCCCAGTAGCAGAAACATCTGATGTTTTTCCTAGTGCTCATGGCAAATAAAAGTGCTATACATTCAGGTCAGTTGCTGGATATTGCAATTACAAAATGCTTTCTAAAGGTCAGGAGCAGGAAGGGAGCCCGAGATTGTTTGCCCAGGTAGTAGATGCAGTTTAATGTGTGCTGGTCTGCTTAGTTCATAGTAGCTGACCCAAATTTCAAGGAAAACAATTCCTTGAAATAAGAAAGTCAGTGTGGTCTTCTGGAAGCAGCTGGTCCCTTTTTCAGCTGAAGACAGACTGCCCCTGCTGTTGCTGTTTTGTGCTTTTACCAGGTGCAAATGTGAATTAAACCTGCTGAATTTATTTGAAAATCAGTAATATTTCTGATCTTATTTTTCTTAGCCCATTTTGTCGAACAGTCATTATTTTTAGTAGACACAGGTACTTAGTTGGAACTTAGAGCTCTGAACATTTGTCCTGCAGATGGAATATAGTAAACCAGAGATAAGAAAACAACTAATTTTTCCTAGAGCTGTAGTCCTACACAAGCTAATAGTAACTCTTGTTGGTAGGGAAAATGTTTTGCTAGTTGGAAATTTTAATTATTTATCTTTCCCTGGGCTTGGTTTATAAACTCTTTCTGGTCACTGCCATTGTAAATTTGCAATTCCTTGGAGTGTTTTCCCTCAAATATTGCCATCTAGAGTTCATGGAATAACATGAGTGCTCATTAACAGGACAACATACTCCGTGAGGCTCCCTGTGGGTGGCTTTTTGTCTGAAGTGGCAAAGCATCACAATTGAGTGCTCTTGGAAAAATATCCTTCAAGAATGAGGTTTCTGGCTGTCCTGAGCTCTGAGTACCCATTTATGCTTCTGGAATGCCTGATGTTTCTTTGAGAAAACTGAGTGACTGCTTTCATTCTGCCTTTGCAGCTTGGAAGAATTCTTCGAAGCCCATTTATGAAATTTGTGGCACATGCAGCATCCTTCATTATTTTCCTAGGCCTGCTGGTGTTCAATGCTTCAGACAGATTTGAGGGCATAACGACGCTGCCGAATGTCACTGTTACTGATTACCCCAAGCAGATCTTTAGGGTGAAGACCACCCAGTTCACCTGGACAGAAATGCTGATCATGGTGTGGGTTCTTGGTAGGTATATTGCCCCTTCATCTTACTGTCACCTGTTTGCCTGCAAATAGGAATTCTTAAAGGAAGGAGAGAAGCCCAGGTCATCTGTGTTGTTGGGTACTTGTGTTCCTGTGGAAAAATTAAACCCTCTGATTCAAAAGTGGTTCAGGAATGTAAATGGTAAAAATGGACATTTTTTTCCTACACTTTATTTTTCCTCCTTTGGAATTACAGAGGTTTTGTTGTTAGGCCACAATACTTTCACTGCAAAGTCAATGCTCTACTCTACCCTATGTGGTGATGTCTGAACTTTATTTCCATTAATTGATCTCAATTAATACTTTGCTATTTGATCAACCCTGTTGAAAGCAAGAGAGAATAACCTTAGTCAAGGGGGATGGTGATGCTGTGAAAGTGCAAATAAGTGAATTTTTGCTCCACTGGTATCATCCTCTTCCATGAAATGGGAGAATGCAGGGAATTTAAATGAAAATGGTTTGGCAAACATTGCCGTGCTTTTTCATTTCTTATTGCAGGTATGATGTGGTCAGAATGCAAAGAGCTGTGGCTGGAAGGACCCAGGGAATACATCTTGCAGTTATGGAATGTTTTGGATTTCGGGATGCTGTCCATTTTCATTGCTGCTTTCACAGCCAGGCTCTTGGCATTCCTTCAGGCCACAAAAGCACAACAGTATGTGGACAACTACATTGAGGAGAATGACCTCTCCGAGGTCACACTTCCTCCAGAAATTGAATATTTTACTTATGGTGAGTTTAGATCTTCTGCAAAATAGATTTGAACATTGGAAAGCTTGAAGGATGCACTAACTTTAGAAGCCTCTCTTTACCTTAAAGCTAAACTTGGCCCCCTTTATTTTAAATATTTACAAGTTATATATTATTCTTGGCTAATTGCACAACAGATAAAATGTTGATGTGATTTTTTTTTTCTTCAGTGGTTTGATAGTTACTCGTATTCATAAACATCTATCAGCATTTCCTCCTGAAGGGAGGGTGCTGGACCTGTAAAGGTCCGCTTAAGTAGAATAAAGGTACTAAATACTTATTGCAGTGCAGAAATTGTCATTAAAGGTGTGATGAATCCGTATTTGCAACTCAAGTAATGCTGCTGACAGTGTATTTTAGGATGTGCTTTATGAGCTTCAATATATTTTAACGGCAGACTTGGTTTTGTTACTTACCTTAATTGCAGTATAACCAATCTGAACTTGTGCATATGTAAATACACATTTTGAAACATATGGTATGTTGATATAAAACACATTTTAATTCAGTGTTGGTCTGCAAAGATGGTGCATGAATTCACATAGCAATCTGTGAATTTCTGGGTAACTCAATAGTTTCTGTGCACTTTGTGTGTAAAACCCACAGTTCTATTTCTTTTGAGGTAATTGGCAAAAATCTTTATGATCACTATGGGAACTAGGTTATATCCTGCAAAAAGCAAGAGCTTGGTGTGACCAATGAATGAAATTGTTCATCAGCCAACACTTAACTTCCCATCAATAAAACACCAAAGAGGAATAAATTGTCTGGCTTTAGCATAGTGCTGATCAGGATTGTGAATATACAGGCATGTTAAGAAAAGCAGTAAGGCTTTAGTTATTCTATGGCTCAGGTTAAAATGCAAACTGTAGAAGAAAATGTCACGTTTCTTCAAGTCACTTTTCTTCTAGCAGAAGGTAATGTAACTCATATTCATCATTTGTGACTTAAATGAAATAGGAATAGAACAGCAACTATTAGACTCTTCAAATATTTGTCTCAACTAAATTCAGACATGTTAATGGAAAAATCCTATCAAGATTTATTCCTCAACACTGTGATAAATGAGTAACCCCTGTATTTTCTATCTTCCAGCTAGAGATAAATGGCTCCCATCTGATCCTCAGATAATATCTGAAGGCCTTTATGCAATTGCTGTTGTTCTCAGCTTTTCTCGGATCGCATATATCCTGCCTGCAAATGAGAGTTTTGGGCCCTTGCAGATCTCACTTGGAAGGACTGTTAAGGACATCTTCAAGTTTATGGTCCTTTTTATTATGGTATTTCTGGCATTTATGATTGGAATGTTCATACTGTATTCCTACTACCTTGGAGCAAAACTAAACCCGGCCTTTACAACGTAAGTATGAGGTTTCATTTTAAGTAAAAAGCCAGTATGAAACTTCCAGATTTTTCACTGGGGTAACAAAGTCTATGACGCACTGTGCGCTCTCTCTTAGCATTAAAATCAAAATGAACACCTTAGAAAGCAGAATAAAAAAGACCAATTGTTCCCTGTTTGTATAATGGAAGCTTCCATTTCAGCCTAAAATAATTGTAACCTGTATTTTATCTCAATCACGCGGACTTGTGGGCAGCCAATTGCAAGAAAATATTGCTTGATATAAAATACCTTTCTAGTTCCTGTTGTTCTGCATGTATTGTTACAACTCTATTAGCTGTGATGGATAGGTGGAGCACAGAGGAGAAATGGAAAGTGCTGTGAAAAATGCTTCCTTGCATGTTTGTTGTTTTGATTCACAGGAAAATTAATCGAAGTTGTTTATCAGTCACTGTAAACACAACTTATATATTTCACTGTGTAGTTGGTAATAATGAGTTACTCTTTTTTTTCCTACAGAGTGGAAGAAAGTTTCAAGACCTTGTTTTGGTCAATATTTGGCTTGTCTGAAGTAACCTCTGTTGTCCTCAAATACGATCACAAGTTCATCGAGAACATTGGTTATGTTCTTTATGGCATATACAATGTAACAATGGTGGTGGTTCTGCTCAACATGCTAATTGCCATGATCAATAGTTCATACCAAGAAATTGAGGTGGGCTCTGTTCTCTAGTTGTTCTTTTATGCTGAAAAAAGGGCAGAGTTAATAGAAATTATTTCAGTGAACACATCTTGAAATGCAAAAGTACAAAGAAGAGATTACCAAGTAAAGAATATCACAGAATGTGTAAAATAGGGCTGACTTTATCTAACAACTCACAGGATCTAAACAAATAGGTTATCTTGTGCCATGTACATATTATATTTGTCATCGAACACCAGTTTAAAAAAGCCAGAAAATGTAGAGTAATGAAGATACTTGGGTTTCAAAAATAAATCTCAGGTTGCTGAAATGAAAGTAAAAATGTATTTATAGTGCCAGCTTTCCAGACTGTGAGTTCGAAGAGTACTACATTCACACAGATGCAGGCACACACCCACACAAACAGGAAGAAGGACTATCTAAAACATAGTGTACAAATGGATATGTCATTCCCAGTCTTTTCAATGAGTTCTGGGAAATGTTAGGGAATTCAGCATGAGAAAATTAGTTATGATCCAGCCTTGGAATACTTCAGTAAGAATGTATTAGGACAAAATAAGTTTGTCAGTATTTAACACAATTTCTTCATGACAACAAAGTTTGTATTTTCTGTACTCCATTATAAATCAGAGTTACTTGTCCCGGTTATGTAAAAAGCTGTGAGCACTACCATTTTAAGCCATTTTTTGCCTTGAGTCTAATACTTCAGCACTTGTGCAAGTACCAAGCTCATGTGACCACTTTAGTAAGAAAAACAAGACTTTCAAAATGCCTGAAAGCTCCACTTTAAATAGCAAGGAGTTTATATATTGGCTTTCACTCGGTGCAAAAATTATGCTTGTTTAAATGCTTCATGTGCTTGAAATAAGTATTCTCAATGAAATGTTGCCATAAAGAGACAACTGAAATTTGGTTAAAATAGACTAAGTAAAGTGGTTGCATTTTTGCAGAACTGCTACAAGTTTTGCTAGCAAGAAAATAAAGTCTTATGTAAAACCAGAAAGATATTTAAAAGGAGTTTCATTTCAAAGAAGTTTTGCATTTCATAAAAACCAAGAACATGTCTGTTTTTATTTCCTAACACAGGATGACAGTGATGTAGAGTGGAAGTTTGCACGTTCTAAACTCTGGTTATCGTATTTTGATGATGGAAAAACATTACCTCCACCCTTCAGTCTTGTACCAAGCCCCAAATCTTTTTTCTATTTCATTATGAGGATCATTAACTTTTCCAAGTGCAGGAGGAGACGGCTACAGAAGGACATTGAAATGGGAATGGGCAACTCCAAATCTAGGGTAGGTTCTGAGATCTTGTCATTGCAGTGAAGAATTGTGTGTCCATTCCAGCAGTCTTCTTTTCTTTTACATTTTAGGCTGTAATCTGTGCTTCTGATGTTAGTACAGTAATTAATCATTTATGTTAATAGATCTGTATTTCAGACTGCCTAAACATACGGCATAAAACAAAAATAGCTATAAATTTTATTAGAACAACAGAATCCAATGACTGGGAAAATACAATGAAAACAAAAATTGCTGAGTATTCAAAGATGCAAACAATTTAGAGGGTTCTACAAACCCCTTAAATTGTTTGGGATCAGATGGCTTTGTGATCCTTGTACAATTGAATAATGACCATTTTTAAAAAATGTATTGGTATTCCTGAAAATGTTTTTTTTTGAAAACTCCTTTCAACTAAGCAGAGCTGCTTTTGAGCATGTATTTGTAGTGAAAAGTGTGATTAAGGTGCAGATCCACAACAGCTCTTTGTTAAAGCCAGTTTAGAGGGTCTCTTCTTGCTCTGGCTGCTCATCCCTGCCTCCAAGTCATCGCTATTTCCTCAGAAATGGATGGCCAAAATTATCAGCATTTAACAAACCAAACAAACAGAACAAAACCAACATAGAATTCAAGGCAATCTCTTGTTTGTTTTTTTTTTTTTTAAATAATACTCTGACATAGTGACTATGGAAAGATCCCCAACATGTCTAAAGAAAAAGAATAATGGAGCTGAATCCTGACTGTGAATTACATCATTTATTTTAATTTTGTCTTATTTCTTCCTAGTTAAACCTTTTCACTCAGTCGAACTCCAGAGTTTTTGAATCCCACAGTTTTAACAGCATTCTCAATCAGCCAACACGCTATCAGGTAAGTACATATAGTGATCACTGTTCTGAGTAATAGAACTGTGAGAAAGTTCTAACAGAATTTCATGTTTCAAGTACATTTTGCCTTCACCAGATAAAGAAAACCTCCTGTAGAAATCAAACTCTAGGAAGCTCCTTGAAAAAAAAGACAGTTATTGTGTTCAAGCCCCATTATTTGAAGCATTTCAAAACTAGCTCATGCAGTACTTAAAATTGGTGTTTGATGTCCCAGTTGGGAAAGTGTGAGGAGCAAACATCTGAAAGTGGTTTCTGGGGAAGGTATGTGAAAGCTGACTAGGTTGGTTGGTTCCCTTCCTTTCTCAGCATGCCCCCTTAAAAGGCCATGTGAGACAACTGCTTCATCTGGGCCTGTACATTCTTTCATTTATGTGACAGAGAGAGTTAAGAAATAGAAATAAATAATGTGTAATTATATAAGCCCACCTGATTATATAACTGTTTTAATCCGGCAGCAAATAATGAAGAGACTGATAAAACGTTATGTTCTGAAAGCACAAGTGGACAAAGAAAATGATGAAGTCAATGAAGGTAAGAAAGAAACTGGCCTTGCAATATTCAGAGACAATTTTTTTAATGTTGTATTAGGAACGAGTATTACAGTGATGCATGGGGGTTTTGAGAGAAAAGAGGGATTATTTCTATTTCACATGTACTGAGGCTCAGATAGTAATGGAAGTATGCCCATGTCATCAAAAAAAAATGGAAAAGTAGAACTGAGAAATATTACGGACCCCATTTTACAGACAGAAAATGAGAGCACAGACAGAATGCACAGAGAAAATCTGTGAAGGAGCCACTAACTATATTCGCACTTCCAGAATCCTAATCAGAGTTGCAGGATATCTTTCTCTCTATTTCATTCAAGTGAACACACAATTACACACAATTTACCACTTTACACCATGAACTACTTGTCTTGCCTTCATAAAGCTGGGAGGAATAATCATCTGCGAAGCTGCCCATCATTAAACAAAGCTCCGTAGTCAGCTGCATGGTGATAAAAAATGACAAATGTAACCAGTATTTTAGTGTGAGGCATTTTGAGAAACAGTGGATCTGAGCTCCCTGGCAGCTGTGAGAGGTGCATGCGCCAAGTGCACACCCTAACTCACCAATGGGATGAGATTAAGGCAAATGTTGTCCTCCTTCCTCCAGTCTTCCAGGAATGAAACACTGGCCTGCAGTCCAACAAGGAAACTCCCGTGCTCTGGGCAGATCTCCAAACAAAAAACCCGAGCTAGAATGTTATCAAGCACTAGAGTGATGCAGTGATGGACAACCTGGGGGTCAGAAGAGCTTTTACTGGCATGGCAGCATCAGGCAGTTGTGTGCCTATCTGATGTGAGGGGCCTGAAAGGGCTGCTCAGCTCTCAGCTAAGGCAGAAAAGCTTATTTTGCTCCTTAGTTGCTCTCTGCTTACCTGTAACTCTCTGCAGTGAGAAGCAGGGAGCAAGAAAAGATTAAATTAAATCCCACTCTGTGCCTTCAAAAGGCAGCATTGTGCATTGACTGTTATCCTAACATTTCTCCATCCTGTGTGGCTCTACAGAGCTGTGATTGTCAGCGACAAAAGCAGAGAGGCTCCTAAAAGTGAATCCTCTCAGTGTGCTGCCCTCCTGAATTCCCACTGCTTTCCTCCTGTTCCTGCTCTGTGATGTAGGAAATCATCTACAGAGTGACTGATGAAAAGTCTGTTCTGTCTTGTCACCAGCAGTGCCAGGCCTTTCCCTGATGCCACTTTGATGTTGGCAGAGATGTGTTTCAATTAGCAAGACATTGCAGAAGAATCAGGGTTTACTGACTTCAGGTTCTGGCTTTGGCACCAGGCTTTGTAGAGGAAAGTCCACTCTGTGCAGGGCAGGTAACCCCTGAATTTCACTCTTCAGCTGCACAGTGAAGCTACTGCTCTGTGTCACGAGCATCTCATTGGTACACAAGGTATAGACCCAGCCTCTGAAGATACAATTTTTGAAGTCTGTTATACCCTAACTAGAAAAATTCGGCATTTCTATGTACTACAACTATTTTAACAAAAGTCTAGGGGTATTTCCCTGTTCTCACTAGAGAATTTAGGTGCATCTTCATGCTCTTGTATTTCATACCTGACAAATAATTTTGTGATACTGTGTAAGAATTCACATTCCACACACTTGGTGGAAGAAAAGTATTTGAAAAGTATTTTTAAAAGCTTTTGCTCTTGAACTGAATATCGTGTGATGGAAAACATGCTGCTGCTTGACAGCTGTTTTGGTTTAAATGCATTTTGTATATTTATGGCAAATTGTAACATAATTTTAAATTGGTTGACTTTTTCTAATTCCAAGGATGTGGGTAAGGAAGAGGAGAGAGACTCAGAACCTGTGAGTTTTACTGCCATCTCTGCCACACTTTTCCTGTGTGATCTTGGCACATCCCTTCAGAAAAAAAAACCTGCTGCCTTTTCTCTCTAAAAAGGGGACACTAATATTTACCAGCTGTTCAGTAGTGTTGCTGTGATTAATTCGTTAACCTTTGTACAGTATTTTGGGGAATTTTGATGTTCTGTATACATGTGGAGCACAATGTCAGATCCCAACGGACTGTTAAAATTCCTTCGGTACTATTTAGGGATGGAGACACACATCTCGTTGAGAATGAAGATGAGGTAAATCCTCCTGACCCATCCTGTACCTGCTTTCACGAACATTTTGGGATAATAATCTGAAATAGGCACTGATGTGACTCAACAGAAGGGTATTGAATTAATGTTAAACTTTGCTAACAACTGTTTCTTTCCATTATTAATACAGGTGAATTAAAGGAAATCAAACAGGACATCTCCAGTCTTCGCTACGAACTGTTGGAGGATAAGTCCCAAGCAACAGAAGAGTTGGCAATTTTAATACATAAACTCAGTGAGAAACTAAATCCTAATATGCTGAGATGTGAATGATTCAGCAAAAGAACCGTGGCTTTGACTACAGCACAACTATTTATTGGCAATAATATTTCTGTATCTTATACTTGAAAAAATGTATTGTAGATTTTTAGCACTAAATAACTTTATGTACAGCTTCTCTGGAATTTAGTCTTAGGAACTTTTATTAACTCATCACAAAAAGATTGCTCTCTTCGTTCTAATTGTCTAAAAGCCAGAATGATCATAACATTTTTTTTTGCATTTATGCATTAAAAAGGTATAACGGTATTGATTGCTGATATTTTAACAGGTTTATGACTACACATGGAGAATTCTTTGCACTAAATTTGCAAGACAAAAATTAACAGATACAGCGTAATACTCTGTTCCTTGCAGTGTCCAGGCACAAAATAGGGTTTTTCATACTACAATAAACCAACTAGAGATGAGTGGAGGATTACTTGCAATCTTTGTTCTTTATTAATGATAGTAGTAACGCGTGTAATCCCAGAACTCATGGTTATGACCACAAGGAGTTGCTGAAAACTAGGTAAGTGTGAATGCGATGGCAGCAGCACTGTTTAACAAGTCTGTGTATAGCCGTACCCGCACCGACCCTTTCGTAATTCAGTGTATGTACTCTGGGAAAAGCAAGGATTTTTTTTTTTTTTTCAAACCAAGGGTCGTGGCGGGGCGG
>VZRN01004506.1:17908-32336 GCA_013397935.1 Dasyornis broadbenti | reverse complement strand
TTTTTTTTTTTTCCTATTTGGATTGTGTTCTATGATGTTGCCATAGACAAATCAGCTTGAGAAGAATTAATATTGTAAAAAATACAGCAATGAAACTTCTATAAATATATTCTTAGGGATTTACCTGAAGACAAAATAGAATTGTGAGAGGTATAGAAACCGTGTGATTTTCACATTTAGAAGGAACTTTTAAAGCTGGAACAGCTTGCAGGGCCCCATAATACCTTGGAGCTGCAAGCGTAGTAAGGCATCAAAGCATAAAAGACTTGTGCTGCAGCAAGATGCTACAGGAAGTGTTTTCTTTTTCACAGGTACATTTCAGGAGCAGATCTCTTTCTCTGTGCAAGTTACATCTATAACCATTACTGTGACTGTAAGGACCAGCACTACTTCCTATCAGGAGATAAAATCAATGATGTTCTCTGCCTTCCTGTAGACAAAGTGAACTGCATCACACCGGTGCTTGCATGTCAGGACAGAGTCCTCAGGGTGTTACAGGTTAAAATGCTTCCCTATTGATGTTTTAGGTATTGATGCTGTGGAATTTGACTAATTATTAACGGAGTCAGCGTATTAGCATAGCTTAAACCTCATAAGGATCACTTTATTGTGCCTTACTTGGCAGTGTTGCTGCTGGTGCCTTCCCTTTCTTTTGTTTTTTTAAAGGAAAATCATTATTGTAAACTTGCAAAAAATGAGGATTAATGAAACCACTATAAACGGGCCTTGGAATTCATAGGTGGAAGTAGATGACAAATTGGTCCCTTCTAACTAAAAGTGTTCACATGCACATTCAATTTCCTTAAATCTTTATCAGTTTGGAAATTCTTCCTCTCATAAATTACGGTTGCGACAAGTCTGAGTGATACTAAGTGGTTTAACAAATTAAATTGCCAGATGAGTTCCTGGATCATTTTTAATGATAACAACACATTTCAAGAGTTCTGTGTTTTATTTCTACGGACTTTACCTTGGTTTTGGCTTAGAAATGGTTCACCTGTAGGAATTTGAATACGTAAATCTTATCTGTTACTGTGATCCATTATAGTTTTGTCCTTGTGGGGGTTTGATTTGGTTTGTGGTTGGTGTTTTGGGGTTGTGCTTTTTTTGGTTTTGTTTTTATTGTTTGGGGTTTTTTTATCACACTCATTCAAGATCGTTCTCTTTGTCTTCAGGGATCTGATTTACTGTATGAGGTAGAAGTTCCTGGACCTCCTACTGTTCTTGCTCTGAGCAATGGAAATGGGGGTAACAAGATTTTGAATATACACATAATAATATTATTTTACTCATTTTTTAAGATTTTATGGCTTGTTTTTGTTAATTATTTTGTCTTGATTTTTAAGCTGATGTTAAAAATGCAGCAGAAAAGTGACTGTGAAGTAATTTTTTACATATAAATAGACACAGAGATATGACTATTTTAGATGGTTTTGAATTATATTCACATTTAATTGAAGGCCTCTTACAAGAGTAGTGAGATATGAGTGGTCTCACTGTGTAGAAATAAACTGGACTTTTGGGGGCCTTTTCCAAGTTTTGGGTTTGTGTTTCTCTTCCACATGGTTTTCCATAACTGGAATACATAGAGAATACTGAATAGACTGACACAAATTAAGACTGGAAGGTTCAAACTTAAAATAGTTTGATCATCCTTCTTGCTAATCTGCTCTAACCTCATAGAAATCGCTTTAGGATGTTAATCTGGTGCTTAATTTAGTTTCAGTTAAGATTATGTGACAAACATCCAGAGCTGGTTTGGAAAATTAGTTCTTAATTGCTGAAATTTTGTCACAACGTTCATTATTGGGTGTGTATTCCGAATGGATTTCTCTGTTTTTCTTCTGTAAAGTCCATTGAATGACCTTTACATTTCAGCCTCCCTTTGCTGACATACATAGCAATGGATTCTGAATGGTTTTTAGCCAGAACTCCAGTGCAGGGGTGCAACCATACACACAATAGTGATAGCCATGAAGAAATGATCAGGATGGGTGCAGTTTTCATGGATTTGTTTTTGGATTTGAAGCCTGACAGTTCTGTTGCACATCACTTATTTAATGCTTTCTTTTCCCTTGGGCTGTAACTACACAACATTTTGAAATTAGTGTACCTGATTTTATCAATTCTAAACTCAATTTTTGTGTTTAGGTGATTCTGGGGAAGAAATTGTGTATGGAACTTCTGATGGGAAACTGGGTGTCATGCAGATTACTGGTACCAAGGCAATACCAAGGTGGGAAATTGGAAATGAAAAGAAGAGAGGAGGTATGTGTCTCCATGTCTCACTCTTTAGCTTTCCAGCATATCTGAGGTTTTGCTACAAGCAGGATAATCAGGAAATCTTATTCACAGGTAACTTTGGAGGCATATTGTGATAATGTCAGTATGTGATAGCAATATGACTAAGGTCTCTTTCATTCTTCTGATTTTCTTACAAATAATTCTAATCAGTTTGTCTTGTTTGGGGTTTTGTGTTCATATTCTTTCCAGTAGTGTAGCATCCTTTTGTTTTTAAAGTATTTTTAAAGTGGTATTTGTAAAACAGTTTTGACGCAAATATGATTGCTTGAGATGTTTATCATTTTTCTAAGTGTGTGTATATTTGGCAAATACACCTGCCAGGTTTATCAGATGTTCAGTGGTTTTAAGGTCTCTAAAGAGTCATAATAAGGGGTTGTGTCTGAAGGTGGAATATGTCTCCACAGTAAGGTCAAACTGATCAAAACTTTCCCAGTTTTAGCCTTGGGATACTGTTTCTGCAGCATCTCTTAGCCCATACTGCTTTGTAAAAGAGCAGATCAGGAATGGAATGTATTAATGTATTTTTATTTAATTATAAGAGTTATCACCACATTATTGTCTTTAAATGCTTCCTAGTGTGTCCTTAGCCTTTAACCTTGAACCTGAAGCACAGGGGAGGGCCTTCACCCCTCTAGAGGTTAAAAGCTGATCAAGAGTCTCTTTCCTTGTAACTGAGTGTGACCTATCTATCATTGTGTCATAAACTAATAAAGATGAAGCAAATGGTTTTGTTTTCTTCTTCATTAGGTGTTCTGTGTATTGACAGTTTTGACATTCTGGGAGATGGAGTTAAGGAATTACTTGTTGGACGAGATGACGGAATGATAGAGATCTATAACTTTGAGAGTGCCGATGATCCTGTTCTTCGACTTGATTATGTAAGTCCACATCCTTCATACTCTGTTGGAAAAAGCATTAATTAAAAAAAAATAATCTGTATTTCAAAACTTACATGATCATTACTGCTGGAATATGTGGTTTGTTTTTAATTTAAGAGGTTTGTAACATTGACCATGTGAACTTGAAAGCAGTATGGAAATATGCAAGAACCAGAATGTGAAATGTTTCTCATTTGATCAAAAATCAAAATAGAGAGTGTGTGGTAAAGTTTTGGCTCAGTTGACTGCTGGCTGAAACCTCATACAGAGCTTCTCACTCAGTGAAAAAACTGAGAGTGTTGTGTATAGTTTGAGATTTACAGGTTAATGAATGGAAGCTGTGGGGACTTCACTGAGCATAATTACTTTGGTTATCAATTGTTTTAAAATAGTAATTGGATCCAGAGTAATCATTTCACTTCAGATTGCCAATTCCTGCTGGAAAAACATTTTCTATCAGTGTTTTGCTTTAAACTTTTTTATGTGTTTGTTATGTGGAGTAGAATCTTCTACAAACTTCTAAAAAGAGTGCAGTGATATTTCCCTCTGCTTGACTGTGTTTATTTGAAGGCTTTGTCAGAGAGCATTGCATCAATCCAGGGTGGCTGTGTGGGAAAAGATGGCTATGATGAAATTTTAGCAGCCACATACTCAGGTAAGCTTCATATCACTGGCACAATAATGTCATGTGTTGTGAGGTCATAAAATGAAGCAGGTTATGTTGTTTGTGCAGCTCACATCTCCTAGAATTTTTTGTTCTGATTGGAACCAGAACAATGAAAAGATTTCTTCTAACTCAATATTTATGCTTAAAAAAATGTTTCCTACACTTAAACTATGGGCATTTTATATTTTAAGCTATTCATCATGTGTGACACAGTGACTGGCTATATTTTATTGTAAACTGCTGCCTTACTGTGATGAAGTAATATGTATACTATGTCTGAAGGAATTACTTATGATTTTTTTTAATATATTAAAAATGTTGGTAGGCATGTTTTTATTTTGTTTTTCTGTCTTTTACATAATTTCATTCTTTTTCAGCTTCACAGGGCTTTAATGGGGTTGATTTTGATTTTAGTAGAAAATAAAGCTCCCCCATGTGAGGCATCTTAGCGGTTCTTCTGTGGCACTTGAGCTATTGGCCTGACTGTCACAGAGGTCACCATAAACATGCTGCATATATCAGCTGCTGGGAGCTAAAATATTGCTAGTTCTCCATCTTTGCTTACCTTCAGTGCTAAAATTTAACCTATTGAAACTTCTTGTCATGAAAATACTTGGCAAGATACAATCCTCAGTCAGTTACTGAGAAATAATGGTGTTCCAAGTGCCTCTTTCAAACAGTCTTTGGGTGATCAAAAGACACTTGCACCTGAGCTCATATGAATTGCTTTGCTATGATTGACCGCACTTCTGTTACAGCCTCTAAGTCCTTTGTGACTTCTTTAAGTGGGGATGTTCTAAAGATCCATGGATTATATAAGAAAGGGGAAAAGTGAAAATCTGTGTTGTTTTCCAAGGTAAACCCTGGTAGGATGTGTGCTAGACTGATTTTGGCAGGTAACTAGAGCCATAAACACCCATTCAAGTCTGCATATCATGCATGAGGCGTCAGAATATAATCAATTAGTATTTGCTTTTAAAAATAAATGTTTTTAATAAGCAAAATGTAAATTTTTTCCAACCAGCAGCATCCAATCCCCAAGCCCACTGAGCAGCATACAGTTTACTATAAACATATTGCACGGTTTTTGTTTGGTTTTCAGCTATAGTACTGCCAATAATTCAAGGTTTTGTCAGAAAAAGGGAGGTGATAAAACATCCAAGTGCTCAATTAAAAACTGTTACAGAGGGCTTTATTGCTCTAAGTAATTAATGAAAAAGAGTAAGTTACGTTTTCCAATTTAAGAATGAAACCCATAAAAAATGATGTTCAGTGTTTAGGATTAATCCTACAGAAAAGGATTAAATTAGTCTCAATTCTCACTACCCAGTATGTGGAGCAAACATCACTCCACGCATACAATAGCTGAGTGTAGAATTTTTTTTTTTTTTAGCTTATAAGGAATATAAACTTCATATATTGGTTTAGGCTGGCTGACAGGACTGACTACAGAACCTGTCCATAGAGAAGGTGGATCAGGTGAAGAACTAAAATTAAGTCAAGAAATGCAGAGCAAGATTTCATCCTTAAGGTAATTGTGTTAGAAGGAAATTTAAATGGAAGAATTGAAATGTTAAAAGCTGAAATGTCATCTCTCCTTCCTATCTCACTGGATTTTCTTTATCATTAGTATATCTAGAAGTAGAATCAAATCTTTCCAAAGCAGAAATGTCAAACCTTTTCAAAGTAGAAATGAATAGCAGCCTCATTTCATGGTCTTTTTCTATCTTGCCTTCACATGATGATGTCTTAATGCTTTCTTCCTCAGTATCAGCAAGATAAGATTCCTTACTTTCATGCTGCTCTATAGCTTCTAAATGATGGCAGGAAAGAAGTCGCTACGATATTAAAAATGCATTGTACTCCTGAAGGAAAAAGATTGTCCTTTCCTGTGTCTCAAAAAACCTCTTTAGGCAAGGAGCATGTAAAATCCACATGCTTGTGTGTAGAGTTTATATTTTATCTTTGCTAAGTACATGGAAGGGGAGTCATCAGTCACTTCTGACTGGCAAATTGAGGACAGGAAGAAACATGATTGCCCTGCAAGCTTAATCTGCTTAATTTCTAGGGTAGGTTTTATAGTGGCCTTTTTAAAAGACTCCGTAAGTGGTTTCCCTTTTCTAGGAATGAATTGGAGCAATTGCAGATGAAAGTACTTCAGGAACGGGAGAAATACCAGCAGTCCTCTCAATCCAGCACTGCTGTTTCCTCAGTACCTGCATTCAGTGTGAATGACAAGTTCACACTGAACAAGGATGATGCCAGCTACAGCCTCATCTTGGAGGTGCAAACAGCTATAGATAATGTCCTGGTGCAGGTCAGTGGGGCGTTGTTCTTGTTGCCTTTCTTGATGCATAAATAAAACATTCAGAGACTTTCTAGTTGAAAAAGCCAAGTTATAGCACCTTAAGTGCGTGGTTTTTTGAAAGTCTGAATTGTTGCAAGAGGGAACTGAAGTGTTGAATGTTGTGATATTGAGCTAACTGCTGTAAATACTTGTTAGGGAGCAAACACAACAAATTTTTATTGAGCAAAGCAACATTACATTACCAAAATAGAGCAAAGGGCCCCCTGTAATAGAAGGTTTCTTTGTACCTTCGTGTTTGATTTTGCATGTCCTTATTTAAACGCCAGTTAAATCTTAAATGAGGTGCACATTCTCACTCACCAGTTAAGTACCTTCTGTAGTGGAAAATTAATTTTGGAATGTTATGGGCCATGTGTGCGCTTTCAGTGTGGAACAGCATCTGATTTGTGTGCAGTTGGGGAGAAATACTCTTGCCCATCACAGCAACCTTAATTAATTATTCCTCATACTGTATCAGCTGTAATGATGACAAAGGTCATAATTAATTCACAATTAGTGTCATCTTTGGCAGTCAGAAAGAGTAGCAGTACTGAATTACCTTCTTCTGGGAAATGCATGAGGAGAAAAATGTGATAAGGAGAAATTTGTGAGGCAAGTTTGCTAGAGCAAATGGGCAAGAACTACTGTAGGATTTTATTTTTCACTTCTTAATAAAAATCCTATTTTTATTAAAGATGTTACAGATCAATGCTAAACTACAGCTAATATTTCTCTGATGTTTCCACAGCTAAATGGGAAATAATGCAATTTCTTAATCTACCTTTCATGTCTGAAAGATAGTTACAGATTTTATATTGAAGTTGTTGTAAGCCAGCCCCCCAGGAGTTCAGGATTCTGTAAGAGAATAAGAGAAAGATCATCATGTTACTCCAGGATTAAGTAGTAATCTGCATGTCTGTTAGGCTTTTGCCTCTCAGATGAAGCAGTCTTCTTGCCTCTCCCTTATTAAAAAGATTGATGACAGCTAGAGGATAAATGCACTAGGAGCTACTCAGGAATGTAAGCTGTTTATTTTTCCTTCCTCATGTGTTCTGCAGAGTGATGTCCCGCTAGACTTGCTGGATGTGGATAAAAATTCTGCCGTTGTTAGTT
Source organism: Dasyornis broadbenti (assembly GCA_013397935.1). Lineage (NCBI taxonomy): Eukaryota > Metazoa > Chordata > Aves > Passeriformes > Dasyornithidae > Dasyornis > Dasyornis broadbenti. The sequence goes on along the minus strand of VZRN01004506.1, from coordinate 25,027 downwards.
TTAGCAGCTGTGATTCTGAGGTGAGTGAAACGGAGGAGGTGATGTCTGTAGAGATGGCACGATGGAAACTCTTAATATTGTGTAGTACAAATAGAACTTGGATTTATATAGCTGTAGTTTTAGGTATGTTCAGTTAAACTACTCGTGGTAATTGTGGAGAGCACAGCTTCATTAGAGATACTGCAGAATTAGGAGTTAAAGGCACCTAAATATGTTCAAAAATATCTTCTCTCTTCCTTTTTTTTTGTTCCAGAGGAGGATTGTGAGAGACACATTCAGTATTGCTCTCTTCTCTGCATTTCATAGAATCACACATATTTACTTCTAAGTCACTTAGTTGAAGAGTGCTGTATTTCTTACTTAGGTAATTTCTGAAAAATCTCTAGAATGTGACCATTCTGCTGTGTGGGGAGTCAAATGTTTGTGTACTTCCCTTTATATATAATAATTACAGACTTAAATAATTACAGAATTACTATTGGCACTGAGGACCAGGGGGAAAATCCAGAAACTACCTTAGGATTTATGAAAATCTACTGTAAAATCGTTTTCCTTCTAACAGTCCTCTATTTTAGTTTAAAGAATTAAATTCGCACATCTTTGTTCTGCCCTGGAGCTCCAGGAAATCAGCTTTTTATTTTAGGTTTCTTGCCATTTATGATAATTAACTTAGTGCTTCTTCTTACTGATCCTGCTTTAGTTTTCAATGTTGAATTAATTTTCAGATGAGTGGGCCAGGCTGATATGCATTTTTCAGATGAAAAGTAGCTATCTATGTAATCTTTGTAGAGATATTAAAGAGTATAAGAGGCTTTGGTTGTTTTCCCCTTATAGAGAGTTTTTTTTTTTTTAACTCTACCGTAATTAAAACTAACTGGAATATTCAGGGAATTTTTGTATTTAACTTTTTTGTGTTCAACTCTTGTAAATAGCTGTACATACATAACAAAAACCTTACTGTAACATGTTTACACTTAAAACAGACGAGTAGAAATTTTGTGAATCCACAGGCCTATTTTGTATTATTTTCCTGTTTGGCTTTTTTTTTTCCTCTTTACAGCCAAATAGCAACTTTCTTCTTGCAACTTACAGATGCCAAGCAAATACTACAAGACTTGAACTTAAGGTAAAATGCTCAAAAATATTTTTTCACAATAAATTAATGGTTTTCCATGCTTTGGAATGGAGAGGTCACTACCTCCTGGATCAGTCCAGTTTCTACTGCTGGTACTTTCCTGAGAACCTTCTAATCTGGGGCTTGTATTCCTTTTTATTTGTCTTTGGGATTCCTAAAGGCTTCTAAAAATATATTATTTCAGAGGAGAGCCTGGGGTCCTTTTGAATGTCCCTAAGATGAAAGCAGTGGGGACATCAAGGATTGGGAAAATCCTGGATTCTGAAGGCAGTGTGTGGAACTTACAGCAGAGGGAGGTGTGGGAAAGAAAGTCCTGGCACTGTTTATCCTCTCAACAGTTTGAAGGAAGTTACATTAGGAACTGACAAGGGAATATAGACTGGATTTGGATCTTAGAGAGGAAGCAAATCCGGTCATTCCGTGCATATTATACTTAAAGGCATGTGGATGTTTTAGAGTTTATTTTTAAGGATCCACCAAATTCACACATTTTATGGCAACCATCAGGGGAAATAATGAAGGAAATCCTGATTAGGAAAATCCTCAATGTGCACACAGGCGTGAGGTTTTCTCTTTTTTTACTGCAGCCTCCTAATCTGATACATGTTTATGTAAAACTCTCAGTTTTGAGGCTTTTTGCTTTAACTGATAAGAAATGAGTTAGTGGGTGTTATTTTATTAATATTTGGTTCATCTAATACAGCAGCACTTCATTGGACACCGCTCCATCCAGTTTTAAAACTCATCTACTTTATTTATAGTGGCACTACCAAGTAAATATAGTACTCTAAATATTTTTGAAGTACTACAATCTTTCTTTAACATACTTTGAATATTCACCAAATTTCCAGACAGTGGTAAAAAAATCTTTTCCCTTTTATTCTTTACTGTGGGTTTTTCTTTTCTCTCTGCAGGTTCGATCGATTGAAGGCCAGTACGGGACACTTCAGGCATATGTAACTCCAAGAATTCAACCAAAAACCTGTCAAGTTCATCAATATCAAATTAAGCCACTTTCACTTCACCAGAGAACTCATTCCATTGACCAGGACAGGTATTTGCAAAGAAAAATCAATGCCTTGTTTCACTGGGAAGAAATTGCACAATCCAGCAGAAACCTTTGCTTTGTAAACTTAAGTATGGAATTTCTAAACCCTAACCTACACTTTTGAGCCTGTAGTTCCACTTTATGGGCTTCTTAATAGAAAAATCAGATTAAATGGGTTCCTTGCCATTCTGGTTTTGGGTTATTTTTCATTTTACTGCCCTGGGTTATAGCACAGCCCCGTGTGTAGAGCTGAGGGTGTGGTAGAAAGGAAACACTCCGGTGTTGCTAACTGTGTCTTTTCAGTTTCAGCCTCATTCTCTGCTCCACCCTTTTCCTCTAATTTTTTTCTCACTGCTAATTTGGCCCCAAAACTGAGGCAAGACTTTTTTTTACCCATATCTCTCTGTTAGGAATTTAGTATTTTAAATTGCTCATGGATTTTTGCCCACTCTCGGTTAAGATCTTGTATTGCCTCCAAGGATCTGCTTGTTCAAAGCAAAACGGGAAGACTGAAGGGACAATACCAAAGGTTTCAGTGCGCAGATGAGCTCCACTGTGCCTTGTTCTTCATAAAAATGCCGTCTCTGGCCTTTACAGCACGGGGAGACTCTTGAGGCTCTCACTTAGCCATGTTTGCTGTTGGCAGTTGTTTACCTTTGTCCTAAATTTCAGGTTTAACAACTTGCAACAGGACATCAAAAACTTCCAGCTTCTTTTTTTTTCCCAGATCTGACATGCCTATTAGGAGGTAAAACTTGAATGTGCATGTAGCTTTGCATCTTGAAGTACAGAAAAATAGCTGTAATCTACAATATGTATCTGTACTTAGTGAGAGACCTGACGTTTTACAGGGTGCTGATTAAAAGGAAACCACTATGAAGAACTAAACTTCTTTTATATGGACAGTGTCCCTCCTTCTTAATTATTAACTGTCCTTTTTCCCTTTTAATTTCACAATGTCACAGGCCCATGAATACATTGATGCTCAAAGGCCAGTTCAGTTTTGCTGAAATTCACTCCTGGGTTGTGTTTTGCTTGCCTGAGGTGCCTGATAAGACTCCTGCTGGAGAGTGCATCACCTTTTATTTTCAGAACACTTTCCTGGGAACACAGCTTGAAAGTACCTACAGGTAAAATACAATTACTGAACCTAATACATGCGTATGTGTTTTAAGTTTGTTCATTTAAAATTTTTCTTTCTTTATAGAAAAGGTGAGGGATACTTTAAGTCTGACAACATCTCTACAATATCCATCCTCAAAGATGTGCTTTCCAAAGAGGCTACTAAAAGGAAGATTAATCTCAACATATCATATGGTAGAAATTTCTTCTCTATTATTTTGTCCTTCATTTCATTTGATATTCCCGTAAATGGAATGTGTAGTACTCATTGGCTTGTTTGGGTTCTTTTTTACTCCCTGCTAGATGTAAATGAAGAATCTGTGAGGCACACATTAAAGCTTATTCACCCTAAATTAGAGTATCAGCAGCTGCTGGCCAAGAAGGTTCACTTAATAGATGCTTTGAGAGTAAGTAGCTGAACTCCTGTGGTTTGATTTTTATGGGGGATTATGCTGTCAGATACCAAACCATGGCTCAAGTTAGATGTGTGTCATGTGGGGATCTGTTCCCTTAAATTAAATTAAAGCATGTATTTTATGTGTCCAGGAGACAGATTTCTTTTTTTTTTTTTTTTTTTTTTTTTTTTAATATTTTGNTTTTTTTTTTTTTTTGCTATATAATCAGTGAATAAAATGTAGGGATGCTGACTGATGTTGAAGATGCTTAAACTGGACAGTAGAAAGGCAGACAGCTTTATCATCTGATGTTCTCTTCTAGCCTGCTGTTATTTTCCATCTCCTTCTGTCTCTCTGTCCACTAACATTTATAGTGTTTTACATTATCCAAGCCAGATGCAACTTCTTTGCTGTGGAAGTTTATACCATTGTTTCATAATTTGTGAACTACCTGCTTTTTAGTCTTTTGCTTAATACCCTCCTCAACAGTCTTTGGGAGGTACAAATTAGGCAGCTTGTCTCAGTTCTTGGACTTCTTTTTCCAGCAACAAGGATTTTACTGTCAAAAAATCATCAAGTTGCTATTTTTTATTTAATGAGAGAGAGGTGAAAATGGACAACCAATTCTCTCTTGTCCTTTTGGGGGCATCAAATACTTATCATAGCTCTTTGGCTAGTAGAAAAGCTGGCTACCAGTGAGAAAAGCGTGTATCTTCATTACCACTAAAACTGTTCTCACTTGAGCTTGGTTTGGCAAACCAGGGACGTAAACAGTAATCGAGAATTTATTCTTAATGTGTATTATGTTGGTGCAGTAATTAATGGTGTTGTACATCTTGCTTGTTTTAGGCGTTTTTTAGACAGCAAATCTTCGACACATTTTTTTGTCACTCGTTTTTTGGATGATAACTTATTGATGGGCAGTAAAATAATCAAATGATTGATGAAAGCTGTTATCCCAGCAGACTCACAGTGCACAACATAATTACCTCTTGTCTAGAACAGAAGTGTCTTTCTATGGAGTATAAAAAGATCTACACTATCGACCATCCCAAACTGGTCTGGTGACAGACTGAGGCATTTCAGAAGAGGCCTTCAAAACTTTTTGCTGTCACAAACTGAGTGCTGCTTTCAGAGTTTACTTTTACCTTCAGACTTCAGTGTGTGCTACACTTCTTTAGGAATTTACTTATTCTAAAAGTAAAGGTATGGTCAAGGCTTGAGTCTGAATAGTGTGATCCTATTCTGACTCAGAGCTGGAAGCTGGAATACACAGGATTTTGAGAATCCAGTCTGTGAAGTGACAAGTGACATCTGGAATTTCATTAGAAGACTAGAAAATGAAGCACTCTGAAAGTAACACTTGCTAGTTTAGAAGGGGATTGTCTTCCCGTTGAAGTACTTCATTCTGACATACTCAAGCTTAATTTCTTCTTGTTTCCATGCTGTTAGTTTTTATGATTTTAAATTGTCTTTGAGGAATTACAAGTTCATGAAGGAAACGTTGACTTCCTGCTCCCAAAATACCGCAGCATTTTGGAAGAGGCTGATCAGCTGCTCGAGGAATACAAGAGGCAGCCTGCACATCTCGAGAGACTTTATGGTTTGTTGATAATTCAGCTTTATTTAAATAGGGCTTCATGTCCAGAGACATGGCTGAAATAGTTAGACAGCTGCTTATATGTAGATAATTCTTGTCTTTATGGTTAAAGATAGTGTTCAAATTCAAGATGGCATCTAAGAATGTGTAGAAGTTAAATGGTTTGGATTTGTTTACAATTAAACCCTTGTTTAAAATATGAAGTTAAAGTTTAGTCTTCTAGCATCTGGAATAGTAGGTACATAATCATGAACTAAACTAGGAGATGACTCCTAATGAAAAAAAAATAATCATTCCTGGAATTTTACTTTTTCAGGTATGATCACAGATCTCTTCATAGACAAATTTAAATTTAAAGGCACCAATGTGAAAACCAAAGTTCCTCTCCTTCTGGAAATTCTGGATGGCTGTGATCAAGATGGATTGATTGCTTTTTTTGATGCTGCCTGACAAAGAAAAAGCAGAGTAATTTTTCTGGTTTTAACATTCCAGTATCAAGTCCAAAACACTTTTTAAGAAAAACACTTTTACTCTTTTGTTGTACTGTCAGCTCTTAGGTTTTATTAATATTTATTATCATACCAGATACAATGGTAAACTTCATATAAAATATTGTGTATGCTAAATGTATGCAGAGGTTTTATGTACAGTGTTACTAGCTGAAGAAAACTCAGATATCTCGGATGTAAATACCAAATATCCTTTTGGCCAAAATATTTTCACTGCTGTTTAAGACTACATGGAGTAGTCTGCCCCCAGCTGCAACAATGGATGAAGAAATGGGTTTCCAGAGATTTGGACAGCTTTGGAGGAAATTTGGGTGTTTCAGCTCTACCTACCTTAGTTTCGTCTGTTGTGTTGAGACTCTGGTATGAGAATTTCACCAGACAATGTAGCTGGATGTGTGCATAGAGGGGAGAGAACTCTGAATTCTAGACTAACAGCAGCTCCGTTTAAAGCCACGCTTGTTTACGAATGAATAGCATTAAACTTACTCTGTGCTTCTCCAGCATCCCTGTGCTTCATTTTGGAACTCCAGCTACCTTCCTACCCGGTTTTATTTAATATTAGAAAAGATGAAGTAGGCTGTGGAGATCTGTTCACAAGTAAAAAACACCAACTCCAGGAAGGGGCATAGAATCATCAAGGGTCGAAGAGACCCTTGAGAGTACCAAGTCCAACCATTAACTCACCATTATCACTCTGTAATCCCTAAACCACATCATCCAGCACCAGATCCAGACACCTCTTAAACACCTCCACCGCGGGTGACCTTACCACCTCCCTGAGCAACTTATTCCAACGTAAGAGTGACAATTTTTTTCCTCATTGTCTAATCTGAGGGGGGTGAGGCCCTGGCACAGGTTGCCTAGAGAAGCTGTGGCTGCCGCATCTCTGGAAGTGTTCAGGACCAGCTTGGATGGAGCTCTGAGCAATCTGGTCTATTGGAAAGTGTCCCTGCCCATGGCAGGGGGGTTGGAACAAGATTAGCTTTGTGGTCTGTGATTCTTTGATAATCGAAATCTCCCCTGCCTCATCTTGAGGCCTTTTCCTCTTGGCCCCTCACTGCGGGCAGCTCACACCTTCCTTTCAGAGAGTTGTAGAGAGATGAGCTCNGCCCTTCCTCCCGGGACACGTTCACGATCCTAGCGGGACAAACTCCAGCACGTTTCCCACTCCCGTTTCCCGGCGGGAAAGCCCGAGGCGGTTCCCTCCCTGCCTTGGGCGGGCGCGGGGCCTGGTATCCCCGGCAGGCGCGTTCCTTCCCCTGGGCGGCGGAGTCAGGCCCAGCCGCAGGTTCTCCCCCCCCTCCGTCTGT
>VZRN01004506.1:965-17751 GCA_013397935.1 Dasyornis broadbenti | reverse complement strand
CTGTTTGTCTCTCTGTGTCTGTCCGTCCGTCCCTCTGTCCGTCCCTCCGTGCCCCGCCTGCCCCATCCGGCGCGGCCGTGACGCAGCGCGCGCCCATTGGGTGGTTCAAGAGTCGCGGGCTACTTGAACGGCGCGGGCGGCTCCAGGCGCGCCCGTCCCAGGCCCCGCCGCTCCGGCCCTGCCGTCGCCCCGCTGTCCCCTCCGCCGTGCCCCCCGCTCCTGCTGCGGTCATGCTGGCGGAGCAGGAGAACCAGGAGAACGTGCCTCCGCCGGTGGCCGTCAAAGCCGCGCCGCCGCCCGCTGCCGGCACCCGCGTGGCGCTGGGGCTGCTGCGGGGGGCGCAGCAGCGCGCCGGGATCCCGCTGCAGGTAAGGGGAGCAGCGGCGGGATGCGGGGGGATGTGGAAGGGGCAGCGCCGGTTCGGCGCGGCGGGAGCTGTCAGGGGCCGGGCACTGACGGCCGCTCTCCCCACAGGCGGCGCGGGGCGGCTGCGAGGGCCATGGAGCGGCGGCGGGGCTGCAGCAGCATCAGCCTTTCTCCATCCATGTGGACGAGCCCGATGGGCAGCGGGAGCCGCGGCGGCAGCGGGGCGTCCCGGCGGAGCAGAAGGAGGAGGCGGCACTGGGGCTGCGTGCGGCCGTGTGTGCCCTGGGGGAGCGGCGGCCCCTGGCTCCCCTGGGCAATGCCGTGGATCTGAGCTTCGGTACGTGCCACCCCCGGCAGCGCTGCCCGGGCCTGCTGCGCCATGTAGGCCGCGTCCCACCTGCTCCCCCCTCAGGGCCCTGCCCCCGGGAAGCGTGGAGGAGTTCACCCAGGGAATGATTTCCAGAGCAAACTGGGGGGCTGTGGTTTGGGACGCAGACTGGTCTGGTTTCTTTGAGCCTGCCACCATGATACACCAGCTCTTTAATCCAGCTGAGCCTCTGTATTCTTATCCCCTGCTGTTTTAGGCCCTTTTATACTTTATAAGTTTATCAGCGCCTTAAGAGAGAAGCCAGATTACAGTAAAGAGCAACCCATAAAGCTTCGCCCTTTGCTACCATTACAGAGTTAGAAGGAGACTTTACCCAGGCAGATACCAAGATGCAATAGGTTTTTCCCCTAGGTAATATCTTGTATTGGTTGCAAGTGTTTTGAGCTCTTCCCAGTATGTGAAAAATGGGAACTGCCAGATGCATCTTCTGTAACACATGTGTGAATATCTGAGGGCTGATTTTCTTGTAATCCACTACCGCAGGCTACAAAAAGTTCTGGCGCTCCAGCCCTGTTTTAAACCACAATCTAAGCCTACAGGATCCACATCCATGTAACAAGGTAACACAGGTTGCCCTGAGCACTACGTAATTGCAAGAGAGTATTCCATCTCTTTATTCTGAGCAGGGAGAAAAGGGAAGGGGAAACTTCTCTGTTGCCTTAACATTTGAGTTCCTCAAGTCCCAGTCCAGTTGAGTGAGCCTGCACAAGGTTCCCTGTGCTGTGAGGGAGTGGTGTGACGATGCCCATTTTAACATGGCTGTTATGCTCTGCTTAGATTCTCCAAGTATTATGGATATTTCAATAACCTCAGAAACAGAAGAGAAAGCACCAAATGTTAATAACGTGCCAGACTATATCAGTGAAATCCATACGTACCTGAGGGAAATGGAGGTGAGCTGTTGTCTCTTTTCTCATTTGCATACAGCCCACGGGGGAAGAGTGTGGGGTGGGGAAATGCATCTAAGAATGGGTTGCTATGACAGTGACTAAATTAGAGCTTGCTAGAAAGGGAGAAATAAGAGCGTGAGACTGGTTTATTATGATAAAATTGATTGTGCCATGCACAAGCTGGAATCCAAGATTACAGAAATAGAACTTACTGATCCTAAACTTACTATTGTTTACTTCTGATTTATTAAAATATGATAAATGGAGTTTAAAGAGATGCTTCCTGCCAGCACGTGGTCCAAACTCAACGTCATCTGTTATCTAAACCTACAGGTGAAATGCAAGCCCAAAATAGGTTACATGAAGAAGCAACCTGATATCACAAACAACATGCGGGCTATTCTTGTGGACTGGCTGGTGGAAGTTGGAGAAGAATACAAATTACAGAACGAAACCCTGCACTTAGCTGTAAATTACATTGATAGGTTTCTTTCTTCCATGTCTGTTTTGAGAGGAAAACTTCAGCTTGTGGGTACTGCAGCTATGCTGCTTGCATCGTAAGTGAAATTGCTTCATTTTGAATTCCACTTCCTGGTCTCATACAAATGAAAATCTTGTGGCAGTTGTGTTGCATAGAGCGGGACTTGCTTGGGTGGGCTTCACACTAGGATAAAAATCAGGACTTATTCACCTAAAAGCTTGGCAGTTATCTTTGTAGATTGCCCTAGAGTGAGGATTATTTCCAGTTGCAGCAGCAGGCATCTAAACAGTTTTTGAGGGAATATGCATAAGGCATGTGAAAAGAAGGTTGTGCTTGCCCCAATTATTAGTTTAGTGGGTTGTCATGGAATTTCACTATCTCCAAGTCCCAGATTCCTCAGTCCTAAATTATCATGCTGTTGTAGCTCTCAAATTTCAAATTCTGCTGATTCAAGAGCTACTGAACCAACTGCAGCAAACTTGTTTGGTACTAGTTCCCGGCTACTTCCTACGTCAGAATTTAAATGAGCATTTCATTAAATGTTGGTTATCCGCTTTTCTAATACTCAGTTATTTACTCATGAAAATTTCTCCTGGCAGAAAGTTTGAAGAGATCTACCCTCCTGAAGTGGCCGAGTTTGTCTACATCACAGATGACACCTACACCAAGAAGCAGGTCCTAAGGATGGAGCACTTAATTCTGAAGGTTTTGTCCTTTGACTTGGCGGCTCCAACAATCAACCAGTTCCTCACGCAGTACTTCCTCCATCAGCAGACAGATGCTAAAGTGGAGAGCCTGTCAATGGTAAGAATTATTAGCTCAGCCCATGTAATTAGAGAAGTCTAATGCAGACATTTATTGCAGATATATATGTATAACTTGTATACACCTTATGATTTGTGCTTCGCCAGAAGTGTTGCCCCACTGCTGGGAACTAACACTCCTATTGCCACTTTTTGTTTGAGACACTCCATCCTTATCAGAGGCTGTCACTTGGCCTGTCTCGAGCATGCACCCTTACTCAGAGCAGGCAGAGATTAATGAACTTTAAGTTGGGGGTTGTTGCGCTGCTAGGTAGATGTATCCCTTTCTCTTATCTACAGCTGCTACACCTATCCCCGAACATACTTTGGCTGAAAGCACTTTTCTTTTGGTTTTCCCCTCTACAAGCAGCAAGCTCTAAATCCAGAGGTTGATTTCTAGAGCTGAGCGCAGATAACATTTCAGCTGAAGTTGTAATAAATCCTAGCTGTATGGTAGGTACCAAAGCTCCTAAACAGAAGCCTTTATCTCGCTGGGCAAAGGTCAGACCTGACTACACTCTTCCCTCTAGTTCTTATATATCCCTAAATATAAAATGTGCTGGGAAAGCATGTATTGGGAATGCTGTTTGACAGTAGCTAGCTGGAGATGATGAAAGTATGTGGAAACTAATAAAAGCTATCTCCAAATGATAGCAGTCTTGGAAGGTTAAATTAGGGCTCTAGTGCAACTGTTAGCTTTTGAAAGTAGAAGATTGCCTTTCTCATTTCCCTTGCAGTACCTGGGGGAGCTGAGTCTAATTGATGCTGATCCTTACCTGAAATACTTGCCATCAGTTATTGCTGCTGCAGCATTTCATCTGGCAGACTACACACTCACTGGACAAACCTGGGTATGTCACACTCCAACGTGAGCCTTCACGTGTGTGTTCAGTGTTTTTGTACACAGTCCTGAATGCTGCAGCTGGGCTGCAGGAATTGCATCCCCTCTGTGCTCCTGGCCTGTTAATTAGGGATTGCTCCCTGTGGTATTTGCAAAATGAGAGGAGGGGTGTAATATGGTTTCAACAGGAAGCTAAAAGCTCCACCAGTGGTCATCAGCATAAGGGAACAGCAACATTCAAATGTCTCTCTCCCTTTCTTTTTTCCTCTCAGCCTGAATCCCTGTGCAAAGTAACTGGCTACACCCTTGAAGACATCAAGCCTTGCCTCATAGACCTGCACAACACCTACCTCAAAGCAGCCCAGCACACACAACAGTCCATAAGGGAAAAGTACAAGAGTACCAAGTGAGTATCTGTGGAGGTGTTATGCCTGCGCTGTCCAAAACTGCAACTGCCTGGCAGGCTGTGGGTGTGGGTTGTACCTCTTGAGTCTTCAGGCAGACTCAACTAACCACATGCACCTCCTCAGTGAAATAGGGACAAGATTGCCTGGGCTTTTGCACAGTGGTTTATCAAGCAATACTTGGTGTTCCATTGCTGCCTGAAGTGTCGGGTAGAAACTGGAGCAATTTTCTTGACGTTCCAACTGTTGCTGATACCTAATGCTCCTGAAAATCTGTGTGGGGCATGGCAGCCAACAAACCACAGGATATTTTCTGCCTGGTGGGAACTGTGCTTTGCTGCAGTGTGTTATGCTGCTCTTTGTGGCAGAGAGCACTTGAGCAAGATGATATCCTGCCTCTTTCTTTCCCCCTCTCTAGGTACCATGGAGTATCGCTCATTGACCCACCAGACACACTAAACTTATTGTAATAATCAAGAGACTGATCTTTTTAAGAGATGTATATTACCAGAAAAAGATGTACAGTTTTAAACATGGTTCAGATTCTAGATATGATCACTCAGAATATGAATACAGGCTTTGATGACTTCAATTATGAAGTTTAGTTTTATGTTGTTTTAATGTAAATCTTTTGTACATGCAATCTTGTTACGAGTTTTAGCTGTTTTTTTTTTTTTATCGAAATGTTCTCTTCAGGCACCGAATTAACCATGCAGGCCACGTGAAGTCTGAGACTGCTTATCTAATTATAGACTAAACGTTAATATTAGCAGTGCATTATTATTGTAGGGCTTTTTCTCCTTCTGGATAAGAAAGTCATGGACTCCACAGAGTATCAGTTACGTTTTTATACTGTCTAGTTTAAACTGAGATTTAGCATAAATCCAAAATGTGCCTTAATGGCTACAAAACTGGAAGAAACTCTGGCCATGAGGAGAACTCCTTGCTGGAACCAGCTCATGAGGCTCTTCAGGGTGTGCTCCGATTGCTGTATAATGTAGTGCCAGATCTTCATCAGGTGGAAGGCTGAATGCTCTGCTGCAGGGACGGCACAGTTAAAACTCCTGCACCAGTTCACACCTCGTGCTTCCACTACGCAGAAAATGGTCTTGCTGTCGGTATTTTCTAGTCCAAGTGTAAAGCTGATACTAATCTAAACACACAGAGTTCCCACTGATGTGTTGGCTGTCCCAAAAGTCCATTGATGCCTACTGAGAAAATTAGTCCTCAGTCTGCTTGCCTTGTACCTCTTTGGTGGTGCTGGAGGGATTAAAACTGCAGGTGGTGACCTGCTCCTCTGTGCCCTCAAGGGGGAGGGAATGTCTTCCGGCATGGATGGGGCTGTGTGCAGAGCAGCATGAATTCTGTACGGGATACATGCTTGAGAAGAGCTCCTCTGTGGCACACAGCAGAAATGCCCCGCATTTTTCCTTAGTTTTGGAATTGTTACATGAGCAAACTGGCATTTAATCAGCATTAGATCAAGTGCATGTTTACTTTCAGCCTGTGTAAATAGAGTGATGCTGCCCTGTACCTGCTGTTTGTTGTTTGCATGTAAAGCAGCGAGTGCACGGAAGTGGGCTGAATTAAGCTGTTTCCAGGTTGGCTAATAAACAGTTTTTGTATCTGATGTTAGTGGTCTCGCCAATAGTTTAAAATCAGTGAGGGGTAGTACTGCCATCTTAAACTAGCATTCATTTCTGATGCTTTTTGGCAGGGCTGCCCTGTGAAACCTGTGCCTCAGCCTCTTGAAGCTGATTCAAGTGTCTCTCTGGTTATCTGGGCACTCAGCAGTGTAAACTCCTCCTCACAGATGTCCAACAGCTGTTAGGGTGTGGGCTATTTAAAATATTTTTTTTTTTAAAATCATTACCTGTCAGGCTGAGAAGCATGTGTTAATGAGAGGCAGCTCTGTGTCTCAGTTCAGCAACTAGAAAATGACCACTCTGCCCCATCCCTTGTGCTGCAGCCTGAGTCTTCCCTGAACCACCTCAATTACAAAATTGAGTCAAGTGGTTACCAAAAATCTGGTCAAAATATGCAGCAGAAGTGGCCTTTTTGGCTAATCTGAACTTCTTAAGATGCACTTGGTCTGTTATGCATGTTCTGATGGTTAATGAAAAACCACATTTCATGGGCCAACAGCCTTTATTTAGATTAATTTCAGAAGGCTGCCCCTGAAATGCTAAATCTAACTGTGGACAGCCTGTGCCGTGCATCACATCTGGTGCTTGGGGTTGGAAACACTTTAACCTTGCAGGAGAAGGAGTTTATACAGCAAGGAATCTGTTTTTCTCTGTTTGTGACCTTGGAAGGGTAACTGGCAATGCTGACTGGCAGCTATTATTTGAAGATAACAGGCCACAGTGCTGCTCCTGGGAAACTGGGTTCTGCCTTCCCCTTCCTTTCTGTGGTGTGTTCCAAGACCACTGAGAAATATGAACACTGGAGGAAAGGTAATTTAAAGCAAGTTTACGAATTGTTTTCTCCAGAAAAAGAACAAGTAGCAGTACTTAGATGGAAGGACTTCAGTGGGTTTTAGTATTAATTTAGTGCTTAATCAAAGTGCTCGAGTCTCAGTGGAACTTGTTCCCTTACTGTTCCCATAGCACAGAAAAAAGTTCTCCTGCGTTCCCTGAGCTTTATCTTCACCATTATCAATATTGGTTCCTCTGCAGGCTAACAAAAAATCTTCAGTCAGGGCTGGCATCTGTACCCAGAATGACCATGTTCCTTCCTCAGGGCAGCTCTTGCTTCTGCAATATTAAGCAGTGTCTTTTTCTACCTTCTCATTTTCTGAAGTTAATATGGGACAATTCCAGCTTTTGCTTCTAAGCTTTGAACAAAATATCCCAGGTTGTACTTTACTACTGTTAAGCCTATTCAGGTTAACTTCTAGTCCTTTCCAACTAAGGGAATGTAGGGTTGAAATGTTATGTTGAAAGAAGAGTGAAACAGCAGTGCAAAAAACACTGTTCTTTTTTCTGAAGAAGTTTACAGTCTTGTGGTACTATGGAATTCAGAAGGAACTGTATCTTCACCCATTTTTGTACTCAGGACAGTGACTTTGGGTTGGAAGAACTGACACTAAGAAAATGCACTGTTTTAGCTCCTGGAGAAAAGAGGTTTTGTGTGTTGGTCCCTTTCTGAAAGAACACAACTTGATTCAAGCTTTGCCTGGCTGGCAGCAATTTTTTTTTTTTTTTTAACATAGAAGTTCTTAACCTGATTTGGGGAACAGAAGATCTGCAACAGTAACTTCTCTCCTGTTCACAGCTCATGTAACACTGAGGTCACGTGTAAAATAGCCCTGCTTCATTCTGTAAATATGTGTGTGTTTCCAGTGTCACTTGTTTGCAAACAAAGTGCCCAGATCAGGTATTTTGGAATCCTCTTGTCTCTTAGTTTTGCCTGATCCTAAATTCAGAGCGTAACTCTTTGCCTATAGTTCAAGAAGCATTCCTGTCTGCTGCATGTAATATTTAATTAAAACATTTTTAAAAACTCCACTGCTGAGGTTCTGTGCTGGTTTGTCAAGTCCATGCATTTCTGGTGATTTTCATACAAAGGTTGAATAAAAGCTAAGTTGTGGAGTAACATGGGCAAGAAGGTTTTAATCACAGCACACTGATTTTTCCCTTGTGGAGAAGGCTGAACTAGATGAGGTTTTGTGACAGCTGGATGCCAAACATGGAATTTCAGGTACAGGCACCATTTTTTTATTTAAATCTGTGTACAATAGTTTTAACATATACATAAAAGCAGAACCAGATATTGGAGGGATGGAGGGGAGGAAATAAAATTATCTACAAAAATAAGCTCAGTAATAATAGACCAAAATCCGTATTATACAGCACTTCTGCAGGAGGGATGATGGCTTTAACGAGAGGTTCTCTTCTTTCTTCTCCTTTTGGTAAATGCTTTCTTACTTGTATTTTCTTGTTTGGAGCTGGTGGTCTGTGTTCTGTCAGCAAACAACAGTTGTATCAGAGAAACTTACTGAATAGTTTTACTATTCCAAAAGAACACAGGCTGATTATCCATAACTGGGTAACCTCCTACCATGCTTGATGCCAAGGGTTTCCATGGCTGCTGCAGGGATACAGCAGCAACTCTCACTTCTTGGATGTAAAACTCAACATGAGCTCTAGTGCAGCACATTGAATCTCTGCAGCAGCTCTAAGGAGCCACTGACTAAGATCCACTTTTATGCTCCCACTCTCTTTGGAAGGGTTAAGATGAGTCAAATACCTACAAGCAGTTCAGACAGCCGCAGGCCAGCCAGGCTCTGGCCTCCCGGGCCAGGAATGAAATAGCCTAGATCTAAACTTCCTTGCTCTCAGCTCTCTATTCCTTTTTTTTCAACTGAAACCTTTCTTGGTCTTGCCAAAATCCTGTCCTTCCTGGAAACGCTCCCTACAAACTGCTTTTCCCTCCTAAGTTCACTTGCTGGTTACCTTGTTTTCCTTGGTAGTTCCTGTGGTTCCAGAATAACAACTTCTTCCTCCTCACTGTCGGACAGTACAATGGGTTCATCTAAAACACACACAAACCCCACCAATCACAACTGGAGATCAGTTTTAAGCAACTTCTCTAATTAATAACCACAGCATTTTTAAAGAAACATTCAGGGGGCTACTGATTCATTTGCAGCCCTGCCAATACTACAGAAATCAATGGGAATTAGCAAATGTGTGAAGTGGCTACAGTGGTTCTTTCTTCCCTTTAATTCTAAGCTGTTAATAAAGTGATATAATAGTAAGTTCTGATACCAAGAAAAACAAATACTTACCATTCTTAGTTTCCCTCACTGCACTTGTATCCTCAGTTTCCACTTCGTGACATTCAAAAGCAGCTGCCTCACTTTCACCTTCCTCCTCTGCTGCTTCTTCCTTCTCAGATTCTT
Organism: Dasyornis broadbenti; assembly: GCA_013397935.1. NCBI lineage: Eukaryota > Metazoa > Chordata > Aves > Passeriformes > Dasyornithidae > Dasyornis > Dasyornis broadbenti. The sequence goes on along the minus strand of VZRN01004506.1, from coordinate 8,672 downwards.
CAAGGTCTCCCCAGGAGCTCTCTATTCCCTCCCCAATTTGGGCTGTCCCAGGACTGTGCAATACCGGATTGGCAAAACTGCAGGAGTTAAGAAAAATCTTGGTGTTTGCTGGTAAAATTCTTTGTATTCTGAGAGCAAACCAGGTGGTTTTGAAGCTGGGGGAGAATAGCCCTAAAGGGGAGTTAAGAGTGCCACTTCCCAGTTACTGTAACAATGCCAGTTCTGACCTCAGTGTTGCACTTTGTGCAAGGAATTAAAAGCAGAGAGAACCAAAACCAAGACCATGATTATGACCATGTTTCCTCTGAAGGCTCTATGGCTACCTAAGTTATGAGGAATCTTAGATGTGTGTTTAGCCTGATTTTCCCCTGAATAATACCCTGGAAAAGATACACTTCTGCAGGAGGGTCAGCTTTAGCAATGATTTCTCCAGCTTGCTCTTCCACGTCATTGGTGTCCACAGCAGCACTCTCCATTTTGAAGGCAGTGATCTTTTGGTTGGGTATGGATTCCGCAAAGCCGAACTTCCCGCCTTCTTTCCTGGTCATTCAGTGACAGACATTATTTCAGGATAACCCAAAAATGGTTTCTCTTTTCAAGCTCAAATATACAAATGCTTGCTATTTAAAACAAATAAAAGCGAAGATAATTTGCTGTTGAAACCAGAAATTGACATCAGTTTTTACTACACTACATTTCTTAAAAATACCTATTTCCATCCCTTCCCAAAACACTCACCTGGCTTTTTGGTCGTTTTCCAAGGCTTTCTGAATCAGTTCTGTTATTTCTGCGACCTTAACAGCTGTTATTTTACTGCATCTCAGAATCTGTTACACAGACAAAAACACTTTACAACCAGGAAAGCAAGAAGTTTTTAACTGAAACTGCAGAGCATCATAGGAACCATAAACTCTTAAATCACAGGAATTACAAACACTTAAAATGTGGCACCTTAGCATGAGGGACTGGATTCACTCAAAAACTTACGCAAAAACTTAATACAACAGCCCCCAGCTCTTCCTCAGAGTGCAACTGGAAATAATCTGCAGGCTTTCTTAGCCCAGTCACAGGGAAAAAAATAAAAATATGCATATCTGACCAAAAACTGCATTTTCTACATTCCTGCTGCAGCATGGTACACAGTACTATGCTCTTCCACTAAGACTAAAACTACGTAATCTTTTCCAATAAAATCAGACAGGTAACAGATTTCTCAGCTTCCAAATGTCAAGGATATTTCCATATCAAGACTGCAGCACAGGAACCAGTTTAAGCACCCCAGAAGGACTGGTCAAGGCAGAGGTTCACCTGCTCCTGCACCAGCATAACCACTCCATTGGACTGTATAGTACAAATTTCCTGGTGTTTATTCATGGCAATCACAAGGAGCCCATCCATCACCCGCTCCTCACGTTCCGTTGGATCCACCAATAAATAGGTCCTAGAATCAAGTTTTGAAATATAAGGCAACAGTGGAAATTCAAGGCAAGTTACTACCCTCAAACAATTAAACATAGGTTTTGGTTTGCATATTAATAACTATGGGTATACAAGACTTATACCCTTTATATGGGTATACAAGACCTCAAAATCTTACCCTTGATGGAAGAAGGCAAAACTGACACAAATGGGCATGTGGTGGATACTCAAGGGGACAGGATCACGTTCCTCAGGAGTGTACTTTGAAAGGAATTGGCCCAGAATACAGTTATTTATGAATTTTTTTTAATTTTAAAATGACAAAGAAATTAAAGGAAATAAAAAAAAAAAAATTAAACAAAACCAAACAACTTACCACAGTTACTTCCTCTCCTTGCACAGACACATCTGGTCTGCGAAAATGACACAGAGCTACTATCCCTGCTATGCTGGCAGCATCAGTGATGTTACCATCATGGTTTAACAGGTGCATGTCCAGCCGAATTTGCCAAACCTAAGAAAAACACAAAACTGATTGGTAAGCAGAGATATGATTCTGCAGAAGATGCTTTTCTTCCCAAAACAGTTCGTTTTTTTGAACTATAAAAAGAAGCAGCATATATTCTTCAGGTCTGTACTTAAGAAGATGAGAGATCTCAGTATATTCCAAGACACCCACTGTGGCAGATTTAATTATGACAAAATATGTAGCACTTAAGCACAATTTAAACCTTATTCTGCAGGATCCCAACTACTTCAGAAAGCCTGTGTAGATATGCAGGTTAAAAATACCTCTCAAGTCAGATGTGTGGATCTTTACATTAACCTAAAAGCAGCATTTCTACCATCCAAAATACAAGAAAGAACAACAATTAAAAACTTAGTTACATGTATCTTCTAGTTTAAACCCACTAGAAATTAGGAGGTTTTCCTACCTTTTCACCAGCAACAACACAGAGAGATTCAGTGTCAATGCACTTGGAGTCTCTGAAGCATCGCTCTAATAGTCTGTTCAGTGACACCAGTAAGTCAGACTGTCTGTTGGAACAAAATTAACCCAAACTTAATATGATTACAGTGGCTTTTATGCCATCCTTGTTTAGTCCTTTTAAGACAGCTACCTTACCTGCCAGGCTCCAGCCCAGGTGCAGCCATGGGTGAGAGCTCCAGATTAAAGAAGAGCACACCTTCCGTGGGCCGATTGGGCTTGGGGGAAACGAGTTCACACGAGACCTGTGCAAGAACCCTGTCAAGAGAAATAAACCACCAAGTCACAGAACATATCAGGAAAAATCTAGACACAAAATATATACTTGGGAAAAAGGCAGGTGTTTAGGGTTTTAATCTCCTGACAGTTTCTCACTCAATGCCTCTCATATATATTTAAACTCTGATCAACTGAAAGAACCAAATGTAGGAATCAGAACATACTTCTGTTTTTTAAGACTAAAAACTGACTCGAACACATGAGAAACTATAATGAAATATTTATTTAAGCGCATGAATTTCACTTTTCCAGACAAAAAAAGGCCGTTCAGTTTGTGGAAGAATGCAAAATAGGAGATCACCGAATAAAGGGATGAAAACTTGCGAGCGGTTTTGCATTTTATAAATTATTTGTGATTAAAATCATCGTGGAAAGCCCATCCCTTTCCTGCTTCCTTCCTTTCCATCGTCTCCTCTTTGCTACAACCCTTGAAACACTACAACTTTAAGGCTTGAAAGGTTAAAATCTGTTCACAGTGATCTCTGTAGGTTTGGGAACCTCAGGCTTTATTTAACCCGGGGCCCACGGCAGAGCCCCCGCGCCCACCTGGTCCTGCCCAGCTCCACGATGCAGCAGCCGCGGTCGGCGCCGAAGGAGACGCGGATGTTGCGGTAGTCGTAGCATTGCCTCCCGTCCAGGCGCTGCGGGAAAACACACACACGGACACGGACACGGACACGGACACGGACACGGACACGGACACGGACACGGACACGGACACGGACACGCACAGGGAATGGGTTAGTGCGCCATGCCTGGCATGCGATGCGACCGCGGAGGAGGGCGGATCCTGGGGACAGAGGGGAAGGGGATGGGGAAAGGAGCAGGGAGGTAGATTCCGGCGCCGCACCTTCTTCTCCTGGATGGCGCGCAGGAGGAAGCGCCGCTCGCAGTTGGAGAGCGGCGTCGCCTTCATGGCCGAGCCGTGAGGGGGCTGCGCGCGGAGATGGGGAGGGGAGCGCGAGCGTCATCGCCGCGCGCCGAGCGGCCCCAGTACGCACGCGCCGCTTGTCCCTTTCGGGAGCGCTTTTCCAAAGGGTGCCTGTTGCGGTGCCAGGACACCCTCTGTTTGATGAACTTTTTCCTGCTATCCAGCCTAAACCTCCCCCGACTCAGCTTCATGCTGTTTCCTCGAGTCCTGTCCCTGGCCACTAGAATGAAGTAATCGGCACCTGCCCCTCCGCTGCTCCTCATGAGGATGCTGAGGTCTCCCCTCAGTCTCCTCCAGCTGGACAGATCAAGTGCCCTCAGCCGCCCCTCACACGCCTTCCCCTCCAGACCTTTCACCACCCCCGTGCTCTCCAATAGTTAATGTCTTTTCCATATTGAGGTGCCCAAAAGTGCTCGCCGCACTCGAGGAGAAGCCGCCCCGGTGCAGGGTGTACACCACAGCCGTGAAGTGGCACATTAGGGACAGAGAATGGGTTGATGCCGGAGTGCCCGTCGTCGGGAAAGCCATCTGGAATTTAAAAAAAAAAAACAACCATGCATGCCAGACATTTCGAGTGGTTAACACTATTGTGGTGCCCAGCCCTCAAGGTGTGGATGCCCTGCAGCCCCCAGGAAACAGCCAAGCTGGTAGCGCGAACAGGGCAGTCAGTGCTGCAGGCAAAAATGCAGCCCAAACATCAATTCTGGCAGAAGAACATCCTTCCCTGGTGTTCTGGAATGTTGCCCGTAAGTAAAAAGGCATTCACAAGTGGCTTTTATGCTTAGTTTGAGCTAAAACAAGAAAATACATTATTTTCCCACCAACATTTTATCTTTCCACTGACATTTTTCACACAGAACTGCTGAAATATCTCAATTATGCTGTCTTTTCAAACCTTGTTAACACATTGCGGTTCTAGTGCAAACTCAAATGTGAGTCATGTTTCTGAAACTCCCAAGTTTATGCTAGTGAGGGCAAATGCTGTCTGATTTTCCCATGCTGCTTTTTGTATTTTCAGTTTAGGATAAATGTGTATTGTCACAAATATTCGGTGCAAGAGAATATTGATGAGATTACAGAAAGACATTCTTTCTCCAAGGGTAAAAATAAGCAAATAGTCCTTGGAGTTTTACTGGCAATCTTTACAAAGAAATTCTCTCTGGTTTTACTCTTTTGTTGTGTGAATTGAGTGATAATATTCATTAGTGAAGGCTTGGGGTTAAATTCTTGAACTCCTCAGTTTACTATCAGCAAATTCGGAAGGGTTTTTATTGTTTGTGGGAGCTTTCCAAACTATGTTACTCTACATCAATGACATCATCCTGAGCATATGCTGAGATTTCTGCTTGAGGTAAAGTGGGAAAAATTCGTGTTTCTGCTCTGCAGAAGAACTGTCATGTGCCTTGATACGTCAGGCTGGTGGCAAAGCGCCCTCTCCAAAACAGAGAAGGTGATGGTGATGGTGAACTTCAGGAGGAGCTGGATGTCATTCCAGGGGAAATAAGTCATGGATTGGGGCTGGAAATCAGCTATGTCCTTTGATCCATGCCATCTTCTTCACACAAAGGCTACTTTGCAGCTTTGGTGCATGCACATGTGCTAGGAAGGGTAACGAATTTCATGGATAGATTAAGGAGACGTAAAACCACAGCACTGTACATCCGTGGGAGAAGGGTACACAGCAAATAAGGTTGGTATAAATGGTTAATGAAATAGAAGTTGAGCAACTGCTGCATTTCTGTACAATGAAGGGCAGAGTTACAATTGTAATGAAATAATGGAAATACTCTGGGTGTTCAGAAGGAATGAGTGTCATACCCTGCAGAGTGAATAAATGAGTGAATAAATCACAGGCACTTAAGCGAAAGCAGGAATTTTTAGAAAGTAGATCCTGATGATCTATTGTGCCCACATGGAAGCGTTTCTTCATTTGAGCTGAATGCTCTGTGGGCTGAAATGCTTGAATTGGATTATCTTACTGAACCGGGCCTGGAGGGAAAATCGCATTTGAGGACTGGAGAAGAAAACCAAACTACATCAGAATCTCAGCATCTTGACAGCAAGCTGCCAGCAACCACATTTTATGGCCTAATCAAAATAAATAAGAAATTGACCTTCTCTTTCCATGGCAGCCTTAACTACAATGTGCCTTTGCTGCTTGGCTGCAAGTCCTGCTCATTTACACATCCCTGCCTGACATGATGTATGCACTATTCCAGCTTATAAGGCTGTTTGGGAAGAAAGGCTCTGCCTAGATGTAATAATATAATTTATAATTTGTTTTTATGATGAGCAGTTCCACGGTGGGTGGGAGGATGGGCAATCCTTGCAAGCAATGCTGCTGGCAGAAGTGAGGCATGAACAGTACCTCCTACTGTGATGAGGGATGGGATATTCTGGCCTGGATCCAGGCAAGGACTCAAACAAGCTCTTTATCTGCAGCACAGATAAGTACCATTGTCCCTTACTTATTAGGAGGAATGTGTCACAGCTTCCAAGGCTAAACTTTAGGAAAGTAGTTGCCTGGTTTATATGCTCAAGTAATTTTGTTCAAAAAAAAGGGACCCAGAACTGCCAGCAAATCATCCAAACATCAGCTAACACAAGCTGGTAGTAACATCTGCTTCATCTGCATGCTGGATGCTTGCTTGATCATCTTTCATAGGCTACATTTTGGAGTAAACCCCAAAATATTCTTGCTGTTTCCACCTGGACTTAGCCTTCACATCATCTCCTGGGGTTTACTGCTCTCATGAAAGAAGTTTTTTGCACCAAAAACTCCTGCCATGAATTCTGATCCTGTAGACAGTGCTGCATTCAGCACTTCCCAGCTCTCAGCAATCTCTTTGGGAAAGTGAGAAGTGTTTGCAAGGCTGGATGCTGGGCAAGCAACAAAGTCAGAGGAAAAGAAGTTACACCCCTCCTTCTTTTGTCTCCACACACTGCAATTTCCCTGTCTCCAGGCAAACTGTGTCCATGATTTCTATGGATTCAAGTGAAACCAGTTGCATGACTTAAGCGTCATGCTAAGCCAAAATTGTTGCAGCCGGAGTTGAAGGCTCTGAACATAAAAAACCAGTGGCTGGGTTCAGATTTTAGTGTGGTTTAAGATTTTTAAACCTTTTAGAAGCATCTTCTGATTCTCTTAAGAAGCAACAAATGTCTATGTTAAAGTAGAAACTACAGTTTCCTTCCATGGAGAATAGGCAAAAATAAACCAAAATTGTTGCCAAAAAAAAAAGCACTTTCTCGTATCCTAATCTTAAATATTACTTGACAGACAGGTTAAATAGTGGCTTGATACAAGAACTCAGGAGTGTGGAAAAGAAGTGAATATCTATTCGGAAACTGGGTTTTTTTCTTTTGGAAAGGTATCAGAAAATGTTTGCTGATACCACATATTGATACTTCTACAATACAGAGGAAATCCAGAGTGATGACAAGCTTATAAGTCACATCTGATCCCTAAGAGATGACAGCACATGTAATAAAATTGGGGGATAATTAGATAATCAAGTTAAACTATTAAATCAAAACGGCTTTTTATTTCAATTATTTCTCCTGCTTATACAACTTCCAAGTATCTGTTACAGACCAGAAATTAATCTTGACTGCCTTGAAATGCTGCAAGTCATAATCTTTCTCAATCAAGTATTTCTGTTGTTCTGCATGGACAGCCTCTTTTAAAATCTTGATACTAAAATGATAGAGAATGGAGAATGATGGATGCTGGCCTTGCCTTTTCCCACCAGATAATGTTTTCTACAGTATTGATGAAGTTGTCTGAATGATGCTTTGTTACTTCAAGAAAAGGTGAATGATCATTTTCCCAAATAGCTTCAAACTGTTTTATTGAGCATTACTGTGAAGTATTATTCAGCGGTCCAACAGGGATAGAAGATGTGGTGTAAAATGATAACTCAATACCTATTTGTCTCCTTTGCTCAGACTTGTGGTGATGCTATACTTATGTTAAGAATTTGGGAGGCTTGATGAAGGAGAATTCATGGGTTTTTGTTGGGTTTTTTTTTTTTTTTTTTTTTTTTTTTTTTTTTTTTTTTTTTTTTTTTATTTTTTTTTGTCCCTCTCC
>VZRN01004441.1:647551-675197 GCA_013397935.1 Dasyornis broadbenti | reverse complement strand
TCCTTCCTTCTACACCTTCTGCGCCTTCTGCATCTTCCTTCCGTGCCTTCCTTCCGCACCTTACACGCCTTCTGCGCCTTCCTTCCTTTTCCCTCTTTTCCTCCAGTGTGTTTCCTCCTGTTCTGTGCTGAAGCTGGAAATTCAGGGTTAGGAAGTGGCAATATCACTGAGCTTTTGAATGCCTGCTTCAGCCTAGGCTTGCACCTAATTCCAGTATTTTACTTGGTTTCATTTCAAATGGAGCCCTTGCCACCTTTGCGAATATATCCTGGGAAGGAAACCTATCTTGCTTCCGTTCTCTCTCTCTCTCTCAATCTGGCAAGCAGCATGGTCAGAGCCATTTACCCACCAGGAAGAAACAAAGTATCCTAAGAGCTGCTACTGCTATCTGTCATTTATCCCTCATAATACCTGTCTGAAGCAATTTTATCTCTCAGCAAAATCTTTGCCTGGCATAAGAGCGGTTGGTGAGTGATGATGGAGATGACAAAGTTTATGAACAGTTAGACACAAATAGCTAGGAGGCCTAGTAACATTCTTCTATGAAAATATTAGGTCACATTAGAATAAGAACATATGGACTATTAGGAATGTATTTTTGTCCTGACAGTGTACAAGGAGTAAATCAAATGGCATAGGAATTAGTCAGTGTCTTGACTTCTATTTCATAAGTGCAATAGGCCTTACTGCCCACTTTATTTCATGCTTCTACTTATAACATGCTTCTTTTTCTTTAACTTGGTATTTGTTTAATTCACAAATGTGTTCAATTGGATGGTCTTTTCAAAGTAGTTCTGAGAGTGCTGCAACTGTAATTTTAGTTTATATTGTATATGCCAAAGTTTTCCAAAGGAAAATTATTCAAAGGAATGTGGACTTTATTAATACGACTCTTTTTATTGGTGGTGTTAATAGAATTTTCTAGTCTTCTAGCATCATATGGATACAAAAAATCATACTAGACTTTCTTATAAGACTTCCAAAATGTTTTTTTAGGAAGAGCTTATGATTAGGAATTTTTTAAAGCTTCTAGAATATACAACATAACTGTTGTCTACCTCCTAGATCCTCAGTAACATCTTCATATTTTTCACATGCAAGTAGGCAATAAAAATCTTGTGTTTGGGTCACAGAAACTAATTCTGTAATGGCTGAAAAAATACATTTGAGTAAACCACACTTGTTCTCATTATGTGTTCTATTCTTTTTTCATATCAATCATATGAGAAATCTGAGAGCATATTTACCCAAACGAAACATTATTTCATCTCTAACATTTTGGGAATGACCTTTAAATAATATGTGTATTGTCATACAGTATCTATGTAGAGTTCTAGTTTAAACATAATGAACAGTGGTAGAACATGAAACACTGCTAATGTTTTTACAAGCTATCTGTCATACTTCAATTGACATTTTCAATCAAATCCCTTGAGGGTGCTTACTTCTACAAATAGCAGCCAAAGCATGCACTTTTTTAATCGAAAGGTTTCTGTAATGTCTAACCAATAATTTCTACTGTCAGTTAGCACAGACATTTTTTCTAAGGAATGCACCATATGTGCACTCTCTAACGACGCCAAAGTTACTGTAAGAGATGATGTGCAACCACAAGAAGAAAAAATGTAAAGTGTGAAAAGTGTAAAATACAAGTGTAAAAGCAGAGCACTGGTTCTTTGAAGTCAAACTACCATCAAAGAAGGCTCTTCATCTGTTGGAAACTTTTAGTGTTCCTCTTTACTTCCTCTGTCTTCTACAAAGAATTTTTCATCAATTATGTTATGTCTGCTAGAAGATTTAGGGATTAATTTCAGTATGCTTCATATTATTCATTTATTTTGATCCAAAATACTCATAAGGGAGAAAAAGAAAACCCATGACAAAGCCATGAGACAGTATAATTCTTTCAAATTTTATGGCATTAAGAAGTTAACATAAATTTTCATTTTGAAGGAATACAGATTTAAAAATTGATCTAAAAGTTCACCAAAATAGGTAACAAACACAGATTAAAAGAGCAGAATAAATCAATGATATTAGTGAGATAAACCCAGCAATCTAGTAGGGGTTTCTTTTTACCAAGATTATCCTGACAAGAAACAAAGACTAATAAGGTAATTTTTTTTGCCAACCAGACAGCCTGTGAAGAGGAATGTGCCTGTTAATAACAGTAAAAATCCAGTGCCCAAGGAGATATCAGTGCATTTCAGTTCACAGAAAATATAGTCATAGTGAGCCATGCATTAACAGTGTCCTCAGCAATGTGACTTTATGCTCTCACTAAAGAATGTGTGTAAAATGGACTTACACGTGTAAGAGCTGCCAGATGAGCAAATAGTAAATTTACAGGGTGTTGGAAAAACATTGAGAGCTGGCTCTTCAAACATTGCAACTCCATTGAGGTTGGCTGTTAGTCATCTATGCGTCTGAGGACCTCAGCCAAACTCTCCAGAATTTTTTTTCCCCTAGTTTATTTGGCTTATGTGCTGGAGATAAGTATGATTTTGATTTACATTGTGCTGATATTTCTCCTAGATTTTAATACGTGTTTCTCTTCAGATAAAACCAAACTTTTCATTGCATGTTTTACACCTTCTGGTCAATTAATTACCAATTTGAAAGAACTATCCATGGATTAAAAATCTATTTTCTGAATAAGTTAGCATGCATAAATCAGTATGTATATATACACTCATTCCTATATATAGAATTTTATATTGCTCGTATGCATTATTTAGCATTTATTTGCATTGAATTTAGTCTAGTATTTCATTGCCTACATTATTTGTTGGATTTCCTCTCACAGCTGTGAAAAAGTAAATTGTCAGGCCCAAGACCATTATCTAAGATTTCCCTGTAAACAGTAAAGTATGTGATTCATCCTTCTGTAAGCTGAAATGGATGGTCCAGCTTCCTAAAGTATATATATCTTTCCAAACTCTGTACTGGAATCTTAAATGCCAAGTTTAGTTTGGATATCAAACTTCTAGACAGCTAAACTTAGAATACGTTAAGTCCATCCTTAGTATCATAAAGTCTTTCAACTATTTATTCTATGCACATTTATCTTACTCTATCCAAAATAATTTAATAATTGCTTAATCAGAAACTTCTGTGACCTCAGTGTTCATCATCTTTATGAGACTGCTTGCAAATATACTGCAGAGTACAAGGTGCTGGTGGGACCCCACTTGTAACAGCTGTTTTGAAGGTTAGGTTATAAATTGAAATTAGTAATTTAACAATGTCATTTTCAAATTCCTTTACAACTCCTGGATGAATACTGTCTGTTCCTGGCAAATTGGTTTTGTTCATTTTCATCAACTTCAGTCCAGTTAGGAGTTTTTCAGACTCACTTCACTACCAATGTCTGTTATGGCTTTAATATTATTGGATGCTTCTTGTACACTTTGACAGTTTTGAGTTCCACCATCTCTAACAGTCATCTGACTTCCAGAGCACATAGAAAGAATTTTATTACCATGGTTTTATATGGTGTTTCTTAGAATTTTTTTCAGTCTGGTTTATAATAATTCTACATTTGGTTTTTGAGAGTTAATGCTCTTTTTCCTTTTATACAATTGAAGACTTCTATTTTAGGAAGAAAGTTTTCTACCACTTACCATTTCCTTTACTCTTATGGTTAGCCATACATGGCAAAAATAATATTTCAGTCCCTTCATTGTTTTTTTGTTGTCCTAAAGTCTTAACTTTTTTATTTTTTAGATATTCCTCATGCCTACTGAAAACACTTTATTCTTTTATCTGCTTTCTAGGTAATCTTGTATTTGTTTTGCTTAATTTTATGGCATTTCTCTTTAGAAAGGAAACTAAAATATTATTCCATTGAATGATGAATTTTATTTTTATTCATGGTCACTAATAAAACCATTTTTGGATCAAGTATCCTGCATATCTCAATAGCAAATCAAAAGATTTCATTTCTGTGATTTCCTAGAGGCAAATTTCTCCAAAAAGCATTTGAGTTTAAAAGAATACGTGATATCACAATGTTCATCTAGTCTATGTGTGAGCAATCAAAATCTCTCAGTATGATTATGCTTATTATTATGACAATGTTTCGGGATTTTTCTACTATTTTCCCATCATTTTCAATATCCCATCTAGATTATTGATCATATATAGTCCAAATTTTAAAAACTTCAGGTATGGTATTTCAAGTTACTGAGATTCTCTGCTATGTTTGATGTGTCTAATTACAGTCCAAATAATTTTGCTCTGCCTTATTAATAACTTTCAAATCCCCTTTCTTACATAAATTTTCTCTGACACCTGTTTGGCATTGGCACACGGAGCACACCAGGAAATGCAACGAATTCCTTATCTCTGGCTGGAGTTCATAGCTGGCATTTCTTTCCAGTACTCATCTGTGTGTCATTGGCATACTCTTCAAAGACTAACTTGTTCTAGCAGTTTAGAATGGAACAGAACAGAACAGAACAGAACAGAACAGAACAGAACAGAACACAACACAACACAACACAACACAACACAACACAACACAACACAATAGATAGTTGGAAGGAACACATAATTATCATCTAATCCAACTGCCTGACCAATTCAAGGCTGACAAAAATTTCAAGTATATTGTTGAGAGCATTGTCCAACTGCCTCTTAAACACTGACAGGCTTGGGGTATTGACCACGTCTCTAGGAAGCCTGTTGCAGGTCTTGACCGATCACTCAGTAAAGAAATGCTTCCTGGAGTCTCTATCTCCAGATTTGAACCATTTCCATGTGTCCCATCACTGAATAGCAGGGAGAAGAGAACAACACCTCCCTGTCCACTTGCCCTCCTCAAGAACCTGTAGAGAGCAATGAGAACTCCTTCCAGCCCTTTCATAAGTTTTGTTGCCCTTCTCTGGATTTATTCAAGGACCTTCACTTTGTTCACAAAATGTGGGGCCCAGAACTGCACGCAGCACTCAGGTGAGGCTGCATCAATGCTGAACACAGCAGATTCACCACCTCTTTTGACCAGCTGGTGTTGCTGTGTTTGGTGCACCCCAGAGTGGGGATTACCGTCTGGGCTGCTGGGTCTCAGTGCTTACTTACACTGAGCCTGCTTTTGCACAGGACCCCCAGATCCCTTTGTAGGGCCGCCTCCAGGCACTCATCTCCCAGTTTTCACTTGTGTCTGATGTCACTCTGTCTTAGGTGCAGAGTCTGGCATTTGGACTAGTTAAATTTTATGCCAATAATAATTTCTCAAAGTTTCAATCAATCTAGATCCCTCTGCAAGGCCTCTTAACCGCAAACTTGCTAATGGTGCATTCAACTCCTGCATCCAGATTGATGATAAATATTAGCAGATCTGTCCCTAAAGTTGAACCCTGAAGAAGCTGTGATGACTGTCACCAGTGAGATGTAGCCCCATTCACTATAACCATTTGACCTCTGCCCTTCAGCACTCCATGAACCTGCTTGCTCCAAGTTGAATACACTGTCCACAAGGATGCTGTGAGGGACAATATCGAAAGCTTTACTAAAAATCCAGAAAAAATACATCCACCACCTTCCGTTCATCCACTAAGTGGGTGATTTTATTATAGCAGGATATCAAAGTAGTTAAACAGGACTTTCCTTTTCTGAGCCCTGTGTTGACTGCATCTGATGATTTAATTGTTCTTAAAATGTCTTTCAATAAACCTCAAAGTACTCTTTCAATCTCAGTATAATTTTCCTCATAATTTTCCCAGACTAAGAGATCAGTTGTTTCCTGGATCTTCTGTAACCATTTTTGTAGATTGAAATAACATTGGCCAGCTTTCAATCAGCAGGGACTGCCAGTTTTTAGATGATTGGGAGGGCTCCTGTCACAACATCTGCTCCCTCCTTCAGTACTCTGGGATGAATCCTCTCAGATTCCATGGTCTTGTGAACATTCAGCTGATACAGCTGGTCTCTTACCATGTTGCTTATTGCCAATGAAAAGCTACTGATCCCATACTTGCATTCTTTCAACTTAAGGAACAGGGCATCCCAAGGTCTATCAGTATTATTAAAAACAGAGTCAAAAACCTCATTGAATATCTTGGCTTTTTCTTAATTTGTGTCAATCACATGACCGTCTTCAAAAACTATTGATCTGATGTTTTCTTTATGTCTTTTCTTGCTATTAATATACTTTAAAAAAAGCCCTTTTTGTTATCTGAAACAACATTGTCCAGTTTCAACTTTAACTGACATTTGGTTTTTTGTTTCTTCTCTCTGCAAGATTAAACCGCAGCTCTGTACTCTTCCTGCAAATCCCACTTCCTGAGACCATAGAATTAATTTTTTCTTTTGAGATTCATGAGAAGTTCCCAGTTCAGCCAAACTGGTCTTCTGCTCTGCTTGCTTGACTTATGACACAATAGAATTGCCTACTCCTATTCTTCTAAAAGGTGGTTCTTATATAATATTTTCAATTTGGAAACAAGTATTTTGCTAGGGGAAAAAAAAGGGGAAAAGATTCTTTAATACATGCTCTTACTTTACACTAATTCCTTTTCTTCCTAATGAATGAAAAGCATGCATTTTTCCACTTTGTAAATTCTCTTGAACATCTAAGCATGATTTTACTATTTTAAAATTATGTTCCATCTTATCAATTATTTGAGGATACTGCATGTATTCTGTGCCTTTGAAACAAGTGCTAAAATCCCTGTTGCACAGGATACAGTTTGAAAGTGTGGCAGGAAACCTGCTGTGAAGGAGAAGCAGGAAAGCAAACAATGTGGAGTGTATACTTTTATTTAATGACAAAATTGCTAGAGACTCTGAAGGTACAAATTATAAACTACTTTTGAACCTGAACTCTTTTTTTTCATTTTGAGATTAGAAAAAGCACTGAAAGAGTTCACATCTATGTTTTAGATACATCTTGATAAATTTGATAGCCTACAATTACAGATGGTTTGATCACTCAGGAAGTTTGTTTTCTACATGTTTTCCCTAATTGTGTCTACAACCAAGACCTTAGAGTCTGAAAAAATCTACGTTGAGCTAAGCTTTGCTGTTTCATCCAAGTGTTGTACCAAATATGACTACCTTAGTTTTAAAATTAAGTGATAATTTCTGCGGAGATTTGAAAGATCAGAAATATGCAATTCTAGTGCTTTATTTTATTCCATTTGTGATAAATCCTTCTTTTCATTTTTTTGTAATTACTGCTTTTTTAGGAGATAAGTAGAAGGCTACATGTCAGTTAGGAGCGCATTCTTTTGCAATAGGAAAGAGACAAGCCAATTTTGCCTACAGATATATTTGAGAAATCACAGTGCAGTGACTAATTAAACAGCAGTGGTAACTATTTTTTGAAAATTATGGAAGAGGAACACCTGTGAGAAGCCAATCTGATATTGCTTTGTAAAGAAGAAAGTCAGATAGGATCTATTAAAATCAGTTACTATTCTGTTAAGTAATCGAACACATATAAAAAGAAATATAGGTCACTTGAAAAATGTCAAGAGAGCAAGAAGAGTAGTTTTATAAAGAATAAGAGTGAGAAAAGTTGAAGGAGAGAACTTAGATTTTTGTTTGTTAATTATTCAATAAAATTTAAAAATTGTTATGATACAATGAGTTAAACTTGAAAACACTCCTGAGGAAAATTTCAGAGCTGGTGAAAATTTTTTGTGATATTTTAAACTAAACAAGTCAATGCAATTACTGTAGGGAAATAACCCTAAATTAGTGTGAAAATAGATTAAATGACCCGATTTCAGATGCTCTTCTATGAAAGAAAATGTTGTGTACTAAGGGTTTAAATGAAGTCCCATTGCAATCAATGGAAAGACTCCAGATGGAGCAGACTCAAATAATCACTTCTCAGTCTTCTGGTAAAATACACTTACAGTATGTAAGTAATACATACTCCAATTTAGAACAGATTTGAAAGTTTGAGAATTTTGTTTCACTTCTAGGTTAAAAAAAAAAAACAAACCAAAACTTGTGTATTACTGTGCATTATGTTTTTTGTATATAGAACACCTTTTAACTCCTAAGAACTCGTAGACAAACATCAGTGTGTCCCTTTCCAGGCTTCCAATGTCATGGCATTTCTAGTTCTATTTTGCCATAGGGTCATTTTGACAATAACATGTTTCTAACATAAAACCAAAAAAAAAAATGGTGTCAAAAGCAACTTAAAGCACTACAGCCCTTAGTGTAAGAGTAAGATATTAAGCTGAATTTTACCTGTGAAAGGGGTTCTCCAAATAAATAATTAAATTAATTAAACATTTGTTTGAAACTAAGCTTTAAAAAGGCATACTTTTTTGAGAGCTTGAATTCTTTTCTTGTTTTTAAATTTATAGGAAACACTTTGATTTTGAACTTCAGGACAAGTTCATACAACATGCTTGATAGTTTCCTTGGTTACAGAATTTTATATGTGACCAGAAAATTCCAATATGAGGAACTGTTTCCAAACTAATGGCTGAAGGCAAAAATGAAGGTCCTCAAGACTAAAAGATTTGATTATGTTTTAGTGTAAAGAATACAATACTACTTTCAAGCAGCATTTGTGCTTTAAAAGTCAAATTCAGCATCAAGTTTGTTATCCAAATTTAACTTTCATATAAAAAAACTGACTTAAAGGCACCCCTGCTGATTTTAAGTTGCCACCGTCTGCAACACCTAGATGAGGGAGGACTGTCCACCTCTGAAATTCATCTACCCACGGTGATCCATGGCTCATATACAACTTGTGTGAAAGATGAATGCAGTGGATTCCTCTTCCATTTAGCTCTCCGCTGGCAGCAAATTTGTCAGAGGCAGTTGGTCTACTCTAAGGTTTTAACTTCTCTTCAGAAAATAAATTAGAAGTATTAAAACTTCAGAAGATAAGATGCCTCTGAAGCACTGCTGAACTCTGCTACTAGGCAGGAGGTAGGGGAGAGGCATTATGCATTCAATGCTGACATTTCTGCTAAAGCCTGCAGTAGGTCTTGAACAAGTCATTAAAGTAGTTTGTGCTAGGAAATAGATTTTTAGGAGGTTTTAAATATATTCATTCTATTTTCATATTATTTTTATTGAATTAAGACTACATCCTATAGTCTTTTATTGTAAAAAAACTGCAGTGATGAAATGTGTTCAATATTGTATTCATTGATACTGACAGTAAACTATTCATTTGTTTCAGTGGTGTGTTATCAGATACTGTTGGGTGTTTTTTTCAATGAGGGGGCAAAAAAAGAATAGTCATATTTACTTGGAATAATTTTTTCTCACAAAACACCTTCCCTTTGTTTTTATTTAAATTTGGAATATTGTTATGCAAACCATTTCTAATCCCGTTAGAATGTGTGATCTACATTTCTGTAATTCACCATTAACAGTCTAATTACATGTGAACACATTAACAGCACAAGAAATGTGAATTATAGCAGTATAAATCACATTCTATCAGGCATTATGTCTTCCTTGTCCCTTTTGCATTCGCATCCATCATCACTTCCATGCAAGCAAGTGTTATGGAAAGTATGAAACAAATAGAAACAACACTAAAAGTGTATGGAGAAATAGCAGAAAAGACCACAAATGCAACCAGAACCATCTTACCTTTCCTGTACAGTGAATATTAAAAAAAGCCTAACTACCTAGGTGTTGAGGGCAAAGAGCAAACCGTTCTTCAGCAAAATACACAGTTAAGAGACTGCCTGTTCTCATTAAAAGATTAGTAGCTAATGGCATTCGCCCTTAGGAGATACTTTTAAATGCAAAATATGTTATGAGTAACATGTCATATTCAAAAATTTAGCCATATTTTCTTCCTTATAAATCCTGAGAAATTTGGTCTTTGAAAAACCCATTCAATAAATAATATAGGTAATCCTATTCTAGAACTTAATTTAAAAACTAGGAATGTATAAAAACTTGAGTACCAAAAAAAAATTAAATAAAGAATTACTCTCAAGAATGTCAGTATTTAGAAACTTTTACTGTAAAAAATAGAAAAATTGAAAATAATGTCATCTTCTGTTAAACCAAAAGGAAAAAACCCAACCCCAACAAAATCCACCCAACCAATCAAATAAACAAACAAATCGGTGGAAATAACTTGAATGTGGAGTTTCTGAGTTTAGAGTGCTAAGCAGTGTTATAACAATGGTAATTTCAAACAGCTTTGTTAGTGGCAAATATATTTTAAATTATTACCCCTAGGAGTATGAAAGTGGTAGAAAATATAGATGTGTCTGGAAATATTTCTTTGCACAAGTAGTAACTATAGCTGTCATTTTACTTAAAACTGGTTCTTACAAATACTTAGGAATATGAGAAATTACTCAGAAATGCATGCTTTGATGCACAAATATGTTCATGTGGACAAGTGTGAAAAGGTCTGAAGATTCATGGTTTTACCACAACAATCCCTTGGACAGAAGTGTGTACACCAGGAAACAGACATTTTGAATAATATTTGGAGTTTCTGTGCTGACTTAGTGGAAATGGCTTTTTTTATTATTATTTTATGGGTCAATAGATTTCTACAAACATACATAGTGTGGACTACAGTAATATGCCATTACATCACTTTTTGTCAGTGACAGAGAATATACATGGAAAAAAGCATTTGGAAGATTCTAGTAAAATTTAGTGCTTAAAGAGAATATGGGAATTATACATTTTGTTTTGTCAATAAGCAAAAAATTAAGAAGCTGGTTGTAAAACTATGGTTGTATCGCACAGGTAAGGAAATGTTCACATGTGATAAAAAAATGCTCAGTTATTCATAAGATGTGGGCTGCTTTATGCTAACTAAAAAGATCAATGAGACAATAAAGATACAAAGTGTGCTTTGCAGTTGATAATTGTGGTCCTGTAGACTGAGATATTTGATACTGTGTCTAAACACTGGAAATGAGATTTCAAGGACAACATTAAGAAGAATTTCCAGAACTGCCTTCAAGTCATGTGCTTATATGCAAATAAAAGCCAATTAAGGAAAATTAACTGTTTCCTCCAGTTCATACCCACAATCTATTCCTTCCCTCAATAAGTGGTTAGTTAATTCTGCCTTCATCAGAAAAACTAGAAATCAATATTCTTCCAGACCCAGATAGTGCAACACACCACATGAGCACAGACATAATCATGTTGTGCATAATTTATACTTCAGTGAAGTCTCTCAAACACATTTAGCCAGATTCTTTACCAAACCTATAAAAGTTAAAACTGTGCATACAATAATGGAAGAGCATTCTTTATAAATTCATGTAAGCAAAAAGGACATCCATCAAGAAGGAGATCTTACAGGCACATGAGAAGGCCATGCCCATGTGCCAAAAGACAAGCCAGCAGGGAAGAAGACTGACCTGGCTGAACAGAGACTTTTTGCTGAAACTCAGGGAAAAAAGGAGAGTTTTCAACCTTTGGAAGAAAGGACAGCAACTCAGGAGGACTACAGGGATGCTGTGGGGTAATGCAGGTAGAAAATTACCAGGGCCAAAGGGATATTTTCAACTTAACAATTATATGATTCTATGATTCTAAGAGCAGATGGAAAGCTGCTTGGTGGAAAAGGACCTGGGGATGCTGGTCAACAGGTAGCTGAACATGAATCAGAATGTGTCCAGGTGACCAAAAAAGCCAATGGCATCCTGACTTGTTTCAGGAGTAATGTGGACAGCAGGATCAGGGCAGCGGCCATCTCCATGCTTCTGGCACTGATGAGGCCCCACCTTGCATCATGTGTTCAGTTTTGGGGCCCTCAGTGCATGAAGAGCGTTTAAGTGCTGGAGGGTGTCCAGAGCAGGGCAACAGGGCTGGTGAAGAGTCTGGAGCACAAGTCTGATGGGAGCAGCTGACAAAACTGGAGTTGTCTTGCCTGGAGAAAAGGAGGCAAAGTAACAAGGAATAGGACAAGGGAAAACAGGCTCCAAGTTGTGCTGGGGGAGGTTTCAGTTGGATAGAAGGAAAAATGTCTTCATCAAAAAGGTTGTCAAGCATCGGAACAGGTTGTCCAGGTCAGTGATGGAATCACCATCCCTGGAAGTATTTAAAATAGGTTTTGTTGTGTCACGGTTTAGTGTTGGGCTTGGCTATGTTAATGGTTGGACTCAGTGATCTTAAAGGTCTGTCCCAAACTGAATGGTTCTAGGATTCTGCAATTAAAATCTCCTGTTTAAGTCTTCACATCACACGTGCAAGAGGTCATTTAAGTAGTGTCTTGCAGTTGGACACACAAGTACATTTTCACAGTTCTGAGATTTATCTGCAAATTTTTGACTTGTTCCTTCTTAGTTACAGGCTGAGTAATACAAATCCAGAAAAGCCTGTCTGTACATCATTTGTGATACTTATACTGTGATATTAACATACCTGATACATCAATTAACTTATGTTCAGAATTTCAGCAAGGTAATCTCCATGTTCATACTGCTTCCTGAGAAACAGGCTTGTTCTTGTCAAGGGGACCAAAGCTTGCAACTAATTACTTGCACAGCTTATGGAGTCCAGAATTTCCTTATTCTTATCTGTCTATTCAACCCAGGCTTAATTACGGATTGATCCTGAATGGGATTTCTAGGTCTTTAGCACATCATAAATAATAAATGGGTAACAGTAATAAATTGACTTTACCATTCCGCGAGAGTTCATTCTCTAGCCAGGGTGTTGTTTTGTGTGAAACGAACTGCACCAAACTTAAGATGAGTTGCCACATAAATAAATACAACTACCTTCAACATACTTTCTGAACTGATTCTCCATAAAATCACCCTGTCAAGTGGAATTCTACCTGACAATCAGATACTGTAGCATAAGTCACTACAAAAAAATTTCAGTGTTAGCATATCACTCCCACAAGAATCTCATTTATATCATGAGTGACACAAAATTTAAGAGCTGTCTCTCGGTGTTGACCCTCAGGTATTTTTCAGCAATGTTTGTTGCTTGTGTATGAATGTAACTCTTTATTTGAGAAGCAATATAGCCGGTATGAGACTTCTGCAATTTTCCATTGTCAGAGGTTTTTTTCCTCACTCTGTGGATTAGGGAGACAAATCACAAGGATTATAGAATATTGAATATTACAACAAGTCCAGATCTGAATGTATAAACTGTGCAAGCTCTGTAAAAGTAAGATTCAATATATTTTCAACTGTATATCATAGAAAAATTAACAAACAGAGGACCAGCAGATTGTGGTCTTTAACAAAGGATACTTTTTTGTTGTGGTTTCCAGCTCCTTTTTCTATACAAGTGGAGAAAAGGTTTATGCCCCTTTCTGTTTTGAAATGTGTCTCCTAATGATAAATGAATATGGCAATGCCACATAGGGATTTCCGGTTAAACAATTTGTCTTCAGTGCCATTAAATATAATTTCCTGTTTCAATCTTCTCTACCTTTTCCTGTTAGATCAAAATTGCTAGGATTTTACAGAAGTGTTTTTCTCTGCAACAGCTTGAAGATATAAGTAAAATGAAATGCAGTGAGTACTTAACATCTGATAAAACATTTTCAGTGTGTTTAATATTCAGATCTCCATATACCAAACCTGGGCGGGAAGAATATGTTTGTTACAGGATAGGTGAAGTAAGTGTAGCAAGAGTCACACAGTAAAATTCCTCTATCCCTTCTTTGTTTTCCAGATCTGAGCAGGACAATCAGTCAGAACTGGGCAAATCTAGTGCAGGTCACAGTTATCTGAGAGGTGCTTTCCGATAGGCTTTTTCTATGGCTCTTCTACCTGCAATATAGAGAGAAACATCAAGCCTACCAGAGAAATATCAGCAAGCTTGTAACCAGTATTTTATGTTTTAAGGATGAGAGATGAGATCAAAAGTGTATCCTAATAATTAAAAGGCAGGTTTACATACATATCCCTGCTACCTCCAGAAAAATTGCACTCTTAGCTTTACTGAGCACAGAGTGTGTTCTTGTGAACACAGTAATAATTGTCTATCAGCCTGCTGCAAAATATCAGTCGTTCTCAGTTTGAGATAGTCAGTAATTATATTAGAAGTTGATACTGTCACAGATTGTTGCCAACAAACAGTGTATAAATTAAAATAGAGTTGTTATTATTCAGCATATTGCACAGTATAAATTTTCCAGTATAAATAATTTGCTAGAAGTGGCAGCTGTTGCAGCCTTCTAAGTACACAAAATATTCCAGATATTTGGAGATGCATAGGTCTGTACCCTTCTGGAGACTTTCTCTGAGCAATGGTTGAAACACCTGACAATTCATTGCAGGACTAAATGAATTCTAAACCACTTTCCCTTTTGTATTCATAGAATCATAGAATTATTTAGGTTGGAAAAGGCCTCTAAGGTCACTGAGTCCAACCATTAACTTAACAGGTGCCAAGTTCACCACTAAAACATGTCCCTAAGTGTCATATCTACATGTCTTTTAAATACCTCCAGGGATGGTGACAACCACTACTACTACCCTGGGAAGCCCATTCCAATATTTCATACAGTGAAGAATTTTTTGCCTTATACCCAATCATATATACATATGAAAATCATGTGTATGATTTTCATAATCATACATATAGAGCTCAGATTTTAAAAATGGAGACAGAAACAGTTGGGATCATTGTAGCATTCCCTGTATTGTTATTCAAATGAAACAACACTTAAATAAAAGGAATAAGTTCCAAACTCACAAGCCAACTACACTAACAAAGAGCAAAAAACACTCAATTCACGTACAAAAACCTCAAGAACATTGGCAACTAAATGCACGTTAAAATACTTTATGCTTGAGGTCCAGAGAACGGATAAATGGAAACATCTCAGAGGATGTTCACTCTTTTGCCTCTAACTGGATTCATAGATTTGTCATAGAACTTTCCATGTTTCCATTTGCACTTGTTCAGAAGAGAGAGAATTACTCCCACTGGCCTCAAAGCAGGGTGTGAGAACTGAAACGAAAACCATTGGACTGTCTTACATGAAAAGTAGAGCTTAAATGAAAGTGTGATTCTCCACTCTTCTTACATTGGTGCTACAGTTACGTAACACCTTCAACTTCCAGGAAAGAAAGCCAAATGACAGTGTTGGGTGGGGTTTCTTTGGTTTTGTAATTTTATTTATTTTTTTTTAGTTATTTCTATGACTTCATCTGACATAATGTTTTTTCTTGTTCCCAGTGGACTCTAAATTTCTTAGATTACTACTTAGCAGTAACTTTCCTCATTGTGGGCAAAGTAAACATTCTTCTAATTGGATTTTTAATCTGTAGGATTTGTATACATGTGTATGTGCTTCTCCCCCAGAACACACTAGATTGAGTGATTTTTACTTTATGCGTGTGTGGTTTTGTGTGTGTGTACTATATTTATGGCCTATCTGGATGTTTTCTCACAGCCTCATCATCACCGCAGAAAGCAAAGTAATTTTAAAAGTCAAGATACGGAATTAGTAACTGAATGCACAATCTTAGATTACCTCAGAGAGTCCATTTGTTATCTACTGTTTGCTCATATGGGTTCATTCAGCAAATTTATAGCCTTTTCAGGAGAAACAAGTACATGGTGTGACCTTGAAAATATATTAAAAAAAGGCCCATTCCTTAACTGTGGCTTCACTTGGCAAAACAAATAAATGGAGTTATATGTGCACAATGTGATAGTTTCATTTTGCTGTTGATTGTTATCCAGATAGACAGTTTCCTGGGATTGACTGTGGCAATTGGAATGTGGCAATCCCAATGTGATTCTAGCCACATCTCTCTGGATCCTGTGTTCTATAAAGTGCCCTGGAGCATTAGGGTGGTATACCTGGTCTTCTAATAAACACTCATACAGCATTGAAGGAAACCGCCTTTTTAGCACCAACTTTACATATATTCCAAACTGGTTAAACTGTGCTGGTGAGGTTGGTTAGAATTGACCCCACTTATTCTGTCTGAAAGAGTTGGATTCTGCTGAGCAAAGGGACTTACAGCTGTATTCATTCACCACTGAAGTAGAGCTGCATTTTTCTGTCATCAGAACTGAAATTTGCTCCATGCTCTATACAGTAATTTGACAAACTTTTACCTGACATGAACATAAACACATTTCATTTGCGATTTTGACACTCATTAATTTCATTGTTCTGAAAGAAATTTTCATAATATTAAATTAATCAAAACTCCATCAGTGATCCATTTATCTTTCAGTATATACATATGCATCTATGTAATAACCTGCCTTATACTAAAATGAATGAGACAAAGTTGTATTTCCATATATGCATGCATGCAAGCAAATATACGTGTGTTATATGAATGTCACTAGAGTGACTGATCCATGCTTCTTGTCCATTAAATAACAACTTCCTTAAATGACTTAATCAGATTCTCTCATTAGCCATCTCTGCGTCCAGTTGTACTACAGATGAGTTAAGAGAAACATTGCAGAATAAGCATAGTTAGAGTATGAAGTGTTGCATGCTTTGTAATTAGTACTAAAATTCCAATAATTTTGTGCAATTAATCAGTCAATAATAAAAATTTGCAAATCTACATAATCCACATGCTATTGCTATTTCTCCGTGGATATATATGTACACACACAAATACATACTGAGCAGGATTTTATGACATACAGTAAGTTTATACCAAGTTTCACTGAGACTCATAAACATCCTTTACAAGACACTAAAGAAAAAAAAAGCACTAAACAAAACGAAAGTTAATTGATTCTGTGCTTTGAATTCCTATCACAAAATTGCTGGTTGTACTTTAACCTTGGAATAGGTATTGATTGACATTTACCACATGGGACTTCATTACTTTACACTAGTATATCTGAATGTAAAGTGCTGCTTTCCAAATACAAGCAGGCACTCTCCTCCATGTAGCAATACACTCACACATTTATCTATGGCATACTGGGGCACTCATATTGACCTGATCCCCAGGTTGCCCAGAGTGGGCAGCTCTAGAATATGTACTGGATTTTGTTGGGGATATTCTTCTTGATTTCTTTTTCATGGAAACTAGGATGTAGGCAAATGAGGAGAAGTAGATGAGATCACTTTAAGAGTCATCCCACCACGTAATTCAGCTGATGCACACATTGTGAATGCAAAATTGCTGTTAGGTTTTCTGGCCTAGGCTTGGTGCTGAAAACCATCCTCTTCTCTGTACTCTGCTGCTTCACTAAGGTCGGGTGAGATAATCTATACAATATCTTCTTCAGTCAATGAACAAGCGTAAGGAACTTCAGTGTTTGAATCAATCTTCTTTCCATTAAAAAGGACGTTGGTTTCATTCTGAAGATATTGACCTCTGAATAGGTGCTCCCCACCAAATGATGGAGATGATTGTGGGAGAGCTTTTTGATTTGAAGTATTATAAGATAGTATAGGGGTGATAAGTCTTTTTTTTTAGTATCTTTCTTTAAATATTTGAAGTACCTTTTTCCTGAAAAAAGTCACTACCTTCTGTTGAGAGATGAGAATGCATTTGATACTGAAGTAAACAGGAGGGAAGCTAAAAACTTACCTCAAGATATCTTACACAGGCATGTTATTTCCAGAAAATATGTTTTAGTGTATTTAAAAGACTCATTTCTTACCAGAACTTGTATGTCACTCATACTACATGAGAAAAATAATTGCAATCCTGTATTTTGCTAATTATGTAAATAGAATAAACCAAGACAAAATACTTCTAGGATCGTGATCATATAGACATTAAATTTATCAATGAAGCAACCACAGCAAAATTCTACAGTAGTATAATACAAACTTTTTGTCAACCCAAGGTTATTGAAATGACCCAGAAAAATATCTGAATGATCTACAGATCCTTCCTGTAGCAAGCCAGAATGTAGAAGGCTGCCACATAGAAACTGTTTTCTGTTAATCTTTTACATTTAAACTCCGTTTGAAAATCCACATTATCCTCCTCCTTTTATGGCTACTGTAATAATGCCAAAAAGGGAAAAGTCTAGTCCTTAGACAAGTGGCTTACAGAAGATGCAAAGATTTAAACCAGTACTTATGTAAGGCTTTAGTAAGTAGACAACATAACATAAATGCAGTGCACTTACGTTGTGAGATCTTGCTAAATGGCAATTTTCTGTGTACTGCACTAGCCTCTCTTCCAAACTGCCTAGAGCTGCAGCCTCATATGGAGACCTTTATAAACTGGTCCTAAAGGGATAAAATGTTCACTGAAGAGAAGTCAAACAAAAAGAAAACTTTGCTCTTTTTCTTTTTTTTTTTAAATGAATAGTTAAGAGAAAATTCTTTTTCATGTCAATTGTGGTTATTTCATGCATTAATTAAGAACCTAAATGGTTTTCTTATTGTCTTGGAAGACTTGATTGTACTTCAATAAATATAAAGAACATTTTTCTACCAAAATAGTTTTTGCATGTGACAATAAGTTGGTTAGAGCCTGGTGCTATTAACACCAAGGTTCAATCTCCATATGGGCCATTCACTCCAGAGGTGGATTCAATGATCCTTGTGGGTCCCTTTCCAATCAGAATATTCTGTGATATATTCCAGGCATTCACATATAAATGCAATCCAAAGAAGTGATATGATAACTTCTCAGTAGATGAGCGTCTTATGTTTTGACTAATATTTCACTGTATCATCTACTTAATACATGGTCTACGAGTGCTGCAATACTCCCTAAAGAGGGATTGGCCAGGATATAAGTATGGAGACTTCCATCTAATATAAATATAGTTTGTGTACTAAATTAGATTTCTTTACTGCATAGTCAAGGAAAGATTTGCAGGAAGTACCACATATATACCCAGGAATACCTAAGGATCTATTGCTCTAGTGTCTAACCATGTCAATTTATTTTACCTTTCTATGAGACTTTCTGAATCAAACACAGAATCATAGAATAGTTTTGGTTGCAACAGACCTTAAAGACCATCTGTTTCCAGCCCACCTACCATTAGACCAGGTTGCACAGAACCCCATCCAACCAGGTCTTGAATGCTTCCAGGCACAGGGCATCCTCTGGGCAACATTTTCAAGTGCCTCACCAACCTCACAGTAAAGAATTTCTTCCTAATATCATCTTCCACTCCTGATTTGCTTGCTTATGAGACTGTGATATCCAAACCATAGTTACACTAGCTGTCCAATTGGGGCACTTAGAAGCTTAGTGTTAGGTCCTGGGAATACCTGTGTATATGCTATCAGGCTAGAGCTATTATAGACTTAATGTATACAACATAGCAGCAATCTGTAATATATTAACAAGATTCTTTGGTGCCAATCTGTATTGTCAAATGGCCATGGGTCAAACGATGTATTTCTCTGACTGGGTCAGTGAAAGTGGCACAAGCTTTTCAGTGAAATCTGCAGGGAATTCTTTTTCCAGTGACGGTCACAGAGTTAAGCTATTATATATAACATAGTTATATAGCACTAGTACAGTGTAAAAAGTATACATTACTCTTCACCTTGTTCAAAAATAAATATTTAACAAAATACCACAAAGTGTCTCCCTCTGTCACACACACACTTGTGCTGCACACACAGATGTGTGTGCATACCTTGCTATCACTAGCCTTCTCACCAGAAAAAAAAAAGACATATTTATAAAATAAATGTGTTAATCTGAATCAAGATTGTGTATATAAGGATTATTAAAGGCCTCAGAGCTGATTGATTTTTCTGTGCTAGGAATTACATTCACAATGTTTTACCCATTTATTTATTTATTTTAACAAACTGTTAGAAATTAATGTGAGTACACACATGTTTTTAATTCCTGTCTACATAGTTACCTAGCACTAAAATGTTGCCTAAATATGCAATGTTGTATGAATAAAACACTTTTTTTCTGTACTTGTCTCTCCTTGTAGTTATTTGTTGGAATACCTAATGGCCAATTAGAAATCTATTTCTCTGACAGCTAAAATCTATAATTCATCAGATGTAATATGATAATTGCCTGTTCATAATCTCAAACATTGCACATCATTGAGGAAATGATTCAGAATTGTTTTCCAATTATAAATAAACTTAATTGCTTGGAAAACATACTGTCTCTTACAATCTCATAGAAGCCAGCATTGGGAACCAAGATGACACTACTTAAAGTTTTGCAGCTCATAATTTAGCAGTTTAAATGCACAGTTAAAACTTTATAGACTTACATCAAGGCCGATGGTGCTATTCATGCCCTGCAGTTGCATCATTTGAAGCTTAAATCAGGGATATGGTGATGATCAGATAGAGACAGTGATTTGCCTTGGGCTGCAGTTTTCAACTCACTGACAAACATGGAGTTTCTTACCCTACAAACTTCGGCAGACTAAAGGTACAGTAAGAAGCAGTGGATTCAATTTTCTTGGGTGTGCTCTAGAGACTTATTAGACATCAGAAAAGTATTTGAATGTTCTCACCCTCTGGAGACTCTTGTCTTATATCACAGAATCACAGAATCAATTAGGTTGGAAAAAATCTCTGAGGTCATCGAGTCTGACCTGTGACCAAACACCACCCTGTCAACCAGACCATGACACTAAGTGCCATGTCCAGTCTTTCCTTAAATGCCCTCAGGGACAGTGACTCCACCACATCCCTGGGCAGCCCATTACAATATTTATATAATCCATTCTTAAAGAAATCCTTCCTAATGTCCAACCTAAACCTCCCCTGGTGCAGCTTAAGGCTGTGTCCTCTTGTCCTGTTGCTAGTTGCCTGGGAGAAGTCTGACACCCACCTGGTTACACCCTCCTTTCAGGCAGTTGTAGAGAGTAATAACTCTTCCACGCTAAATAATCCCGGTTCCCTCAACTGTTCCTCATAGGAATTGTGCCCCAGACCGTTTACCAGCTTTGTTGTTGTTTTCTGGACCTGCTCCGGCACTTCAATGTCCTTCCTGAACTGAGGGGTAGAGTACTTGACACAGCACTCAAGGTGCAGCCTCACAAGTGCCGAATACAGGGGAAGAATGACTTCCTTAGTCCTTCTGGGAACACTAGTCCTGATACAACCCAGGATGCCATTGGTCCTCTTGGCCATCTGGGCACACTGCTGGCTCATGTTCAATCAGCTGTCAACCAGCACCCCCAGGGCCTTTCCTGCTGGGACACTTTCCAGCCACTCTTTCCCCAGCCTGTAGATCTGCATGAGGTTGTTGTGGCCAAGGTGTAGGACCTGGCACTTGGTCTTGCTGGACGTTATGCAGCTGGTGTCTGTCCATCAATCTAGTCTGCCCAGTCCCTCTGCAGAGCCTTCTTGAGTTCCAGCAGATTGACACTCTGACTGTCTGACACTCTGATTGGTGTTGTCTGTAAATTTGCCAAGGGTAGACTCAGTGCCCTCATCCATATAATCAATAAAGATATTAAACAAGACTGGGCCCAACCCTAATCCATGAGGGGCACCACTAGAGACCAGACTGGATGCAGCACCATTCACCACCACTCTCTGGGCCTGGCCATCCAGTCAGTTCTTAAATCAGCAAAGAGTGCACCTGTCCAACCCATGATGTAAAGAACTGTTAATGACCAACTTGTTTCACCATTGCCTGGTGCATTGGAAAGATCCACAGTTAAAGAAAGACCTGGTGTCATAATGGGCCATGATCATCTGTAGATGATGGACCATGACAGTCCATAGTGATGGTGGTGAATATGCTCCTGCCATTACAAGTGAATGACCTGCATGTGCAACTAACTGGGTCTATCACGTGAACATCTCGTGGATACCAATGCCTATGTGGTGAACATGCTGTTGCAAAGTCCCAAGCTGGAGCAAAACTTCCTAGTCAACACTGTCAAGGGCCGCTCAGCTGGTATAGAAGCGAACGTGCAGCAAATCCTGGCAGTGCTCTCCCCATTATCAGATGAAAGAAGGACAGTGGGACACAGCCGAATCCATGGTGGTGACTATCACTTGCTTTCTGTAATCTTTTGCTTTTTACTACTTTCCTGTCTTTCCTCCTTGCTCTCTTCTTTTATAGTAAATAAAAGTGAATCATCATTTTAGCCACCAACATTTAACCTCATTTTTGTCTTTATCTCACTCTGGGTATATTCAAACATTTCCCACCCATGCAGATTGGGACACATGGGCTGCCAGCTTTTCCAGACATATATCATGGGAGACAGTGTCAAAAACTTTGCTGAAGTCTAGGTAGTCTATGTTCCCAACCTTTCCCCCATCCACTGCATGGGTCACCTGGTCAGGTTATTCAGGCAGCACCTGCCTTTCCTAAATCCATGCTGGTTGGCTCTGACGCCTTGATTGTCCTCTAGGTGCAATGTGATCACACTCAGGATAATCTGCCCCATAACCTTGCTGGGCAGCAAGTCAGGCTGATAGTCCTGTCGTTCCCCGAATCCTCCTTCCAACCCTTCTTGTAGATGGGTGTCACACTGACCAATCTGTCTGAGACCTCCCTGGTTAGCCAGAGGAGGAATGATAAAGGGCGCAGAGCAGCTAGGAAGTTCTTCTGCCAGCTCCCTCACCACCCTAAAATGAATCCCATCCAGTTCCATAGACTTGTGAGCATCTAAGTGGTTCAGTAGGTCACTAATTACTTCCTCCTGGGTTGCAAGGGGTTCATTCTACTCTCCACCCCTGTCTACCAGCTGAGGAGGCCAACTGTTGAGATATCAAACTCTCTCAACAAAAAGTGTATGAAGAAACTGTGGAAAATGAGATCTTTATCAAGTTTTTCCTTGCTAATCTAAAAATGTGTGCTACAGCAGCTACTGAGGCACAAAACTGTTATCTGTAAAAAAAAAGATGATGGATAGGATTAAAAGCATTACCTTTTCACTCCACATTTTCAATGATAATTTGAAACTCGTATCGTGACCTCTTGATATCTCAGGCAGGTGGTCAGTGTGCTAGGTCCTAATATTTCTGTGATGAATATGTAGTAAGGTTGTTGCAAAGGCAGAAGCCCTGCCAATGCTGCAATGTGTCACAGACATCCTTTTCTTTCGTCTCCTTTTGAAGAATGAAAAGCAGATTGCTCTGACTGATGAAGATGTCATCAAAATTTGATTCTTAGTTCTTCTTTCAAGTGCCTGAAATCTGGAACTGTCGAAAGACCACATGGAAAATGAGCTAAAACCTGTTAAACCAGACTATTTGCAAGCACAATCACAAACCAATCCCAAACAAAACAATCTCCCAATCTGGAGAACTTTTGGTTCCTTGGAGGTGTAGGCTGAAACAAGAAATACTGATTTACAGACAGACACAATGGCAATCTTGCAAATGATTGCCTATCCTATTCTTAAAACTCTTCAGTGACAGAAGCTGCATAGTGAGTCATTCCTTAACTAAATCTTACCTCATATCCATAGATGAGATCATAACGTATCCAAAATAGTCATGTCTGAAGCATATATGTGAGAAACTCCACAAAAATGACACAGACTTGTATACTTTAAAAATTTGTAAATGAGTGCCTTCTCTTAAATAGGAGAAATTATTTTGTGCAAATTCCCTACATTGAATATTTCAGTAACCTCACCTCACCTCCACATTGTATCTGTAAATAAAAGCATGTAGAATCATAAAATCACTTAGATTGGAAAATACCTCTAAGATTGTTGAGTCCAACCATTAACATAGTGAAGTCCCCCACTAAAACATTTCCCTAAGTGACTCAACTTTTAAATACCTCCAAGGATGGTGACTCCACCACTTCCCAAGGCATTTTGTTCCAGGGCTGGACAAATCTTTTCCCCCTAACTTTCAGTCTAAACCTTCCCTGGTGCAACTTTGAGGCCATTTCCACTTGTTCTATCACTTGTTACTTGGGAGAAGAGACCTCACTGCAATCTCCTTTCAGGTAGTTGTACGGAGTGATGAGATCTCCCCTGAGCTTCCATTTCTTCAGGCTTAACAGCTTCAGCTCCCTCAGCTGCTCCCCATAAGACTTGTATTTAAGGCTGCCTACTTTTGCTCCATCTGAAGAGAGAGAAACCAGTTATTAACTAGTGAGAAGCAACAGCCTTTTCCCCTCAAATAACCCTAAGGGATCAAAAGAGAAATAAGTATAGTTATCTTGCAAAATGTAGCAACATCTCAGAGTATATAGCTAGATTTGCCACTTTTTGTGTAGTCACTCTGCTGTTTCAATACAAAATACTTGTTTGTGAGATTTTTTTTCAGTATTCACTAAAAGAAACTCTATAAGACACCACAGTTGCTGTGACTGTGAAAATTCACTTACAACTTCGAAGCAGAAAGGTCAGAATGAGATCACTACCCAAAAGCATGTCATACAGGTGGGACAGGAAGGAATAGATACCCTTTGTTATAAAACCTGCATATTGAACATGGACAGTATGTTCTGACATTTAAAAAAAAATATTTCTTTTCTTCTCTACCATATTTAACATAACTCAATCTCATGAATTTTCCAGTGATAGTAGCAGAATGGAGAACATAAAGTATTCAAAAGAGCAGAAATGTGGAAGATAAGGTTGCAATCTCAGATACATATCCTTAGCAGCTAATACCATTACTCAGAAAATCAGAATTCACAGAAGTAATGTACATTAAAAAAACCCAAAAAATATCTATAAAAATTCTTACATGACTCAAAATACAGACCAATGACAAAATACACTTAAGTCAGGCTGAAATTTAAGCCTCTTACATATTTTGGGTATCTGCTTAAGACTATCAGTTTATTCCTTCTGAATATGGTAAAATAAGTGTATACAGAAGTATTTTTTACTTTATCTTTCACGTCTTTCCTCTCAAAAGTTTCCTGAAACTGTCATTCGATATGGCAGAATGGATAATTTCTGCCCTTAAAGTCAGTTACAAAAAAACCAGAATAAATAAAAAAAAAAAATTGTAATAACATTTTATGAAAGACCTATGGGCTTATATGTTATTTTTATGAGCTATTAATAAGCCATAGAATGGTGGGAATTGGAAGATCATTTAGTTCCAACCTCTTTGCCATGGACAGTGACACCTTCCACTAGACCTGGTTGCTCAAAGCAACATTCAGTAGGGACTTGAACATATCCAGGCATGAGGCATTCACAGCTTTGGGCAACCTGTTCCAGTAGCTCACCACCCTCACAGTAAAGAATTTCTTTCTAATATCTAATCCTCTTTCAGGCTGAAGCCATTTCCTCTTGTTCTACCACTTCATGCCCTTGTACAAAGTCCCTCTCCCTCTTTCTTGTAGGTTCTCTTCAGGTAATGGAAGGTGTGCCTGAAGCCTTCTCTTCACAGGCTGATCACGGACTTTTGAACCTGTTCCAGTAGCTCACCACCCTCACAGTAAAGAATTTCTTTCTAATATCTAATCCTCTTTCAGGCTGAAGCCATTTCCTCTTGTTCTACCACTTCATGCCCTTGTACAAAGTCCCTCTCCCTCTTTCTTGTAGGTTCTCTTCAGGTAATGGAAGGTGTGCCTGAAGCCTTCTCTTCACAGGCTGATCATGGACTTTTGCAGCCTGTCTTCATTGGAGAGGTACTCCTGCCTTCTTATTATCTTTGTGCCTCTTCTCTGAACTCATTCATCTTCCAATTCACATCATAGACTTCTGTAAATCCATTCTCACAGACTCTATTTATGTTTTGAATTGCCCCTACCCAGGTGTAGGACTTTACAATTTGCCTTGTTGAACTTCATGAGGTTTGCACCTGGCCCACCTCTCAAGCCTGTCATGGTTCCTCTTGATGGGATCCCTTCCCTCCAGTGTGTTGAGCACATCACACAGCTTGGTGTCAGTAAATATGCTCTGAGTGCACTCAATCCCACTGTCCAAGCCACTGACAAAGATATTAAACAGTGCTGGACACAATGCTGACACCTGAGGAACACCACTTGTCACTGCCCTCCACTTGGACATCCAGCCATTTACCGCAACTGTTTGAGTGTGACCATCTAGACAATTCCTTATCCACCGAGTGGTCCACTCATCAAAACCATCTCCTCTTCAACTTAGAGACAAGGATGCTGTGCAGGACAGTTTCAAATGCTTTGCAGAAGTCCAGTAGATGACCTCAGTTGCTCTTCTCTTATCCATGAATGCGCTAACCTTGTAGAAAGCCATGAGTTTTGTCAGGCATGATTTGCACATAGGGAATCCATGTTGGCCATCACCAATCACCTCTTTATTTGCTATGAGCCTTAACATAATTTCCAGGAGGATCTGCTGCATGATCTTACAAGCACTGATGTTAGACTGACTGGCCTGTAGCTCCTGGGGTCTTCTCTATTTCCTTTTTTTGAAAAAAGGATTATATTTCCTCTTTTACAGACAGCATCAACTTCACAGGACTGCCACCGTTTCTAAAATATGATGGATAGTGGCTTAGCCACTTCAGACACCAGTTTCTTCATGACCTGTGTAGGTATCTCACCAGGTGCCATGGGCTTGTGTACTGTCATGTTCCTTAGACCTCAGGTTCTTAAACCTGATCTTCTCCTACAATGGGCATGTTGTTATTTGCTTAGTCCCTGCCTTTGCCTTCCATGACTAAATTTGAAATGCAACTCAAATAATGCAAAATCTATTACTGGGTATATTATTAATTCACTAATCTTTAATGAGGCATATTAACTAAGGATGAGCAGTGGAAAATAGCTGCAATTCTGGCAATAAAATTTGGTCTTTTTCATGTTAAAAGCATTTAAAAATGAAGATGATGAAAAATATAGAACCTATCCAAACATTCATTTTGATATCACTTCAGTGCCATATTGCTTCTGAGTATGTCTCAGGAAAAAAAGCCAATGGAAATGACACCACCATACATAAAAATTATTTTATAATGTAGATGAATTAAATCCAGGGCCATTAACCTATAAAGATTATATATTGCTTGTTTGAAAAAGATGATAGATACACAGAATAAATTAAGGGGAGGGGAGGGGAGAGAAAAGAGAGAAGAGCAGAGAAGGAGAGAACTACAATGATTATCTAATCTAACTGCTTGCCAATCCAAGGCTGACAAAAAATTAAAGCGTGTTGTTGAGGGCATTGTCCAAATGCCTCTTGGATAATGACAGGGCCTCAAACACCTCTCTAGGAAGTCTATTGCAGTGTTTGACCACCCTCTCAATAAAGAAATGTTTCCTGATGTCCAGTGAACACTTCCCATGGTGCAGTTTTGAAACATTCCCATGTGTCCTAGAACTGGGTAGCAGGGAGAAGAGATCAGCACCTCCCCCTCCACTTTCTCAGGAAAATGTATAAAGCAGGCTGGTTTTTTGCATAGAATTGTACAGAATGCTAAATTCTGTTCATTACTTTTCTTCTGAAAAGAAATTCCACCACAGATTTTTACAGAAAATTCCTAATATGTGCTACATTCAATCCTATGTAAGAAGAAAGCACAAGAGTTATATACAATTTCAGTTTCCCTTAACAGTGTCAGAAAAGACTGATCTAGGACTTCATAAAAGAAGTTGACCTTGTGCTGTCCTCTGCATCAGGGTGAACTTCACCCTGTAGTAGTAATGGTAGTAGTAACAGTAATTGCAAACAGTGCTATTGGACTGCAACCAGCCAGGACAATTTCAAGGCAGCTACTACATGCAGCTCAAATCACTGAGCAAGCAGATGCTTAGCAGGCTACTATTATGTCTCTCAGTTATTGACAGAGAAAATCTCCTGGGTACCATCAGGGCACCCT
The DNA here is from genome assembly GCA_013397935.1 of Dasyornis broadbenti. Classification (NCBI taxonomy): domain Eukaryota; kingdom Metazoa; phylum Chordata; class Aves; order Passeriformes; family Dasyornithidae; genus Dasyornis; species Dasyornis broadbenti. The sequence goes on along the minus strand of VZRN01004441.1, from coordinate 647,626 downwards.
ATTGCTGCAGTAAAGCTGCTTAAAACAGAAGCTATCAGGAAAAATTACACAAAAAAAAAAAAAAAAAACAAAAAA
>VZRN01004441.1:599973-647537 GCA_013397935.1 Dasyornis broadbenti | reverse complement strand
AAAAAAAAAAAACCAACAACAAAAAAACCCAAAAACAAAACAAAAAACCACCAAACCCTAAACAAAAAAAAACTTGAAAATCAACGTGGCAGGGAACAGGTTATTATGGTGCAACTCATATTGTCCAGTGTTACAGAGTTCTTCAAGGTATATAGTTGCAACAGGAAGGTCCAAATAGGGGTTGAAATACCGCCTCAGAAAAGCTGTTTGATTTATTCTTTCTGAGGATTTGTAAGAAGCTTGAATGTTTAAATGTGTGCTTAGCCTGTACTAGGGAAATACTGACTACTCTTTTTTATTGGATTTTGGTTTGCTGCAAGTTTAAGAATATATAGGGAGTGGATGAAATTATAGACTGATATGCAGAGTCATTGATATTTACAATGCAAATATTTTCCTTTAGATAAAGGAAAATAAAGAAATCTTGTGAAACAAAACCTGTTGTTTCAAAACTATGAGCATGGGTATCATGCTCAATGATATGCAGGTAAACATCTGTCAGAATGAGTCCCATTGTATGAGCAATTTTTGTTTCTGCTTCTACAAATATGTGCACATATATCACAATCACAGAATATGCTGAGTTGAAAGAGACCCACAAGGATCATCGAGTCCAACTCTTCGCCACGCACAGCGCCACCCACAAGAATAACACCATGTGCCTGAGAGTATTGTCGAAATGTTGCTTGAACTCTGTCAGCCTCAGTGCTGTGACCATTTCTCTGGGGAGCCTGTTCCAGTGCCTGACCACCCTCTGGGGGAAGAACCTTTTTCTAATAGCCAGCCTAAATATCCCCTGACGCAACTTCAGGCCATTCCCTCAGGTCCTGTCACTGGTTACCACAGAGAAGAGATCAGTAAGGAGGATAAAGACCATGATGAGGTCTCCCTTGTTCCCTCTTCAGGCTGAACAAATCATGTGACCTCAGCTGCTCCTCACACGACATCCTCTCAAGTCCTTTCACCGTCTTTGTTGCCCTCCTTTGGACACTCTCTAATAGCTTATATACAATACTGAATACAGCGGTTAATCTAGACATCTGGGTTTGGTTTTGGTATCAATTTCATTATATTTTTATTAATCAAGATTATTTCTAAGCCACTTTTGAAGACAGAATTTTTATTCTGATATTGCTGTTTATTTCCAAACAGTGATAATTATTTGTAATACTTTAAATAGACTACCTGCAAACAAACACTCTAGCCTTGATGAGTTTTCAACAAAAAATTAAATACCACATTTATATTACATAGAAATATGTGAAAGTGCAGTGTATAGTGATTACTGTCATACTGATGTTGATCAGCGTGTGAAAATTGCATTTAAAATTGTGAAAATTGCTCTTCATTGTTAAAATTATATACTTTTCGTAAATGTCATGCTATTTTTAAGTGAATAAATATTCATATAATAAATATAGGGTATTCTTAGAGCAAAGAAAACAACATAATTAAAATCAAACTTTAAAGAAAATTTTCATTTTGCAATGCAATAACTTTATTAAATTGTTTGCATTTTTCTTAATTGAAAACAAACGTGAAATTAAATTAAAAATTAAGAATCTGTTGCCAAAATGTTCAAATGGAAATTCAGTAGCAAACTGTCAGAAGAGTTTTTCTATCTGTATAAGTGTGACATGTCCTCCCATGATATATATTGAGCTCTCTCAGAAGACTTGAGTCTACAGTTAGTTTTTCTGGTTTGAGTGTTAGCTGGCAGTGAGATTTTTCCCTTCCATTCCTAACTGGCAAAGCTGAGTTCACATAAGATTATAGCATAGACCTGGATTTATTCATGACACATAAAGCTAAAAGCTTGCATAAGTCTTTGCGAGATTGATGTCTTTGATTTTAAGACCTTTAAGACCATGTCTATGTTTTCAGCAGTGTTTTGTTTATAGACACTACATTAGTTCTGGTTCCTGAGTGAGTCTCTAAAGGACTGCAGAAATAAAAATTATAATTAAAAATAATAGGTATTTACAAAGTGTGTGGTGCAACTTGCAGGAATTTATGAAGCTAAAAAAAGAGTCTTATAAAAATCGGGAGGAGGAAAGGATTTTATGATCTACAAAATCCAATAGATACAGCCATACAAGATGCCCACACAATTTGTCCCAGTGTAGATGAAATAGTTTTCTACTTTAATAAATGCTTTGGGGAATTTGTTGCAAAAAGGTTCTTGTTCCTTTTAATTTTGAACTAGACTACCGCTCTTAATTACTACATTCATGCAGTCACGTACCACATATAACAGTTGTAGCCGATGAAGTCATGGAATATCTTAAATCAGAGCAGGCAAGAAGGATTTAAAATGAAGAATATTATATTTGTTGGAGTTTTCTTTATATCATCCTACAAGTAGAAAAAAAAAAAAAAGATGAGAGAAATTAAGGAAGTGTGAGAATCCATCTTATTTAATGAAATCAAAGCAAATATTTTATTTAGAATTTATGTTTCTTGCATTAAATATGTTTATTTGGTAACTTAAAATACAAGATATATTCAAAGCATGTTTTCATTTTCAGGACATCTTCTCAAACAAAGAATTAAATTGAAAAATTTGACAATAATCAAGGTAATTTAAAAATCAGTAATAAAATTATGTCGTCTTTCCACTGGGATCTGGATATTTTCTCCTGTGAAATACTGTAGACGTGTCATTTCATTATGCTTCTTACATTTCAAGGAAGGTTTTTGTTAAGCTGAGGTCCTTGGAATATGTCCAAATCAGTATCTTCAGGTTTTTTTTTACATTGAAATGCTGTCTAATGAGTAATGTAGTTGCTTTTTAAAAAAAACGAACAAACAAATAAACAAACCCACAAAGCTTTAAGGATATCAACTATGCCAGAATACCATTACTGTTCAAGGGTATAGGAATACAGGATATAATTCAAGTCGAATATAAGCAATAATTTTGTCATATGTGCTGGCACAATATATAGAAGGTACTGAAAACTTCAATCAAAATGTGAAACAGAAATAACAAACATATATAGAAAAGGAGATGTAAAAATTATTTTGAATTATGTCTTTATGTAGAATGAAATGAAACAGCAATTTCAGAGTCTTTTAAGGGATGGAATAAAAATGTTAAGTTGGGATACACACTCTGTGTAACAATCAAACATTGGAAGAACTTGATGGCATTTACTCCTGGTCTTGATTACTGGGTTTGACATGGGTCAAAATCTTCACCCTGAAAAACTGTTTTAGGAGTTTTAGAGAAGCTGCTCATGATTTAATGTGCTGTAAATCAAACTAAAGTGAGATCCACCTTTAACAATGCAACCTAGTGCTGGGCACAATCTTTCATAGGTTAAATTTTCTTCAGAATATGCTAGGTTGGTCAGATTTGGTGGAAGACACCAGTTTCTTTCCAAGATGAAAACTTTGTAATTGATACCCTCCCCCCTATTTTATTTTATATTGTATATAAAAACGTGTAGCTACATTATTTCCAATGGCACACAGTCTGAGGAAAGTCTACTTCCATGTTCACCTTCCAGTGAAGTAATTCTATTGATAACACTTACTTGGGGATCTCAGATTGCCACTTTTCTCACCCTTTGAGACACATTAAGCTGAGTATGGCCTGGAACAGATAGCTTGAGGACCACTTGTTCTTGTGGGCCAGGGGATGCACCCACTAATAACCTATTGCTCCAGAGAGTACAGGGAATAGTCAGTAATTTCTGTAGGAAACCTCCTCAAGAGACAATCAAAGACACCCATATTCATTGCACCCAACTTGGTCAGCCTGCTCCAGCACAGAGAGGCAACTTGGAAACCAGATGTAATTGCAAAATTCCGTTTCTGACAAGTTGCAAGCTCAGCGGTTCAGATGAGGAACTGTGTTTTGATTAGGCTAATTCATAGCTGCCAGTCTGGATAATGAACTGATGTGGAGATCACTGGCAGAAGCAAAAATAAAAACTAATTTTCGCAAAACAAAGGTCTTGGTCTGAACATTTAACAGACTAAGCAGACGATCACTTTTTAGATAGGTAAGAATATAAAATCCCCTTTGAATAATGACAAAAGTTTCTGCTTAACTTTTCTTTGATTCAAAGTGATATATTGGTTAAGGCAACATCAACAAATCGCCAAATGCGGAAGCGACTCCATCATCCCAAGATGTAATTAAAGAAATGGTTACTTCTGTCCCTTAAACGTCATACATATACATTGCATTCTTTCCGTATAGGGTTCTGGTGGATTTATGACTTGTGACAAAATATCAGCAGCACAGATTTCATGATCCATCATTAAAATATGTAAATAACACTGGTCTTAATATAACATAACATAAAATTTAATAACTTATTAATACCTTTGGTTTACAGATGGGGATTACCTTGATCCTTGTCACCCCTGGAGAGTCAAGAAATTCCATATAGTGAAAGCCTTTTATGCCCCATATTAATAAAGTGAAATTTCTTAGCATTCCCAGGAGCTTTAGAGTGAAATGTTATACCTCATCAGAGTGCCAGTAAAGCAACATTATAGAAGGCATGTATTTTTTTAAGAACAGTTTATGGGTTTTTCTTCTATTATCTGCTACAAATAATTCCACAGATCATGAAAAAGCATTAATTTACATTCAGTTGTGGGGTTTAGATTTTAATTTGGGGGTTTGTTTAATTAAATACACCCTCTGTAATTTAGTTACCAAGCCAGAAGGGAGGTTGATATGTCACCAATGATTTGTTAATACATCCATTTTGCAGTTGAATGAAATGACTATTTGCTCTAGTGTATATGCTTGCTGCAGTGGAAGCATCCCATTGTAAGCTGAGGCCCTAGTGTTCAAAAATATTAATGCTGTAGCAAATGGTGCTGTGGTAACGAGTAATAAATGATGAGAAATAGAATAAAAAGGTAACCCTATTCCATTTATCCGTAAAACTACTGTTTTCTTACAAACTAATAGAAGCACATAGATTAAGCAAACAAACAAACAAAAAGCCTGGACATTATTAGTAGTTTTTATTCTCTTGTATTTAGTTTTTGTTTTAAGTTCTAGTCACTGAGGTTGCAAAGTTTTATGGAGGTTTTTTCTAAGGGGCTGGATGTAGAATGGGAGTACTATGATGCAAGGGTATAAATCCTTCTGTAAAGCAGTGAGATGGGTCAGAAGAGCAATTTTTAATAATGGCAATACAGTACATATTTAAACAGATATAAAGAAACAATAAATTTTAGTGGAACAATGCTGAAAAGCATGGGCTGTAGATAAATTCATCATAATCACTGCTATACTAGTTAAATATCTAGAGAATATATATCTAGAGAATGGGACACTACTGTGGTTAACTGAATAATATTGTCTATCTCTGTGACTAGTGTTGTCATGATGAAAGAGAAACGCAGGAAGACATAGCTGCTGCTGAGAGTCTCTTTAAAACCTGAGAGGTGTCATCATATACAGTTTACTGTTACTGTAAAGTTACATTTTACTATCTTTTTGGCAATGGGTTTTGGTGAATTCAGAGACAACTTTCTGAGAGCTGTTCATGGCCTCATGAAGCAGGCCGGAAGGTTCAGTTGAACACGGCTTGCACAAGTTCATTTCCAAACATTTTTTAAGTATTTGAACATAGGTTTTGATAAAATACTCAGACAATCAGTGAACCTACTCATAATGTGCTGAAAAACTGCAATAATCAAGGTAGTTTCTGATCTTCTGGTCACAAGAGAAAATTTTTCTAAATTTAAAAAAGATATAGTCTTTCCAGTAAGAGTATAGCTGAGAAGAATTAGAGTCATAAATCTAGTTTTAATCATGAATAAATAATTAAGACATATTCACGCAATAAGCTAGTATTTTCATTCACATTTATCATTAATTTCTAAAGAATAAAGAAAAGAAACAAAAAAAAGGTTTCTTGAAAGTTTGAGACTATATCAGCAGGAAAAAAACCCCAAATAACTTGAAGAGTTCCTTTAATTTCAAACATCAAATAGAAAGCTAGTTTAAGCACGCTTCCACAGCAGTCTTCTTGCAGCTGATGCTCCCCAGGATCTCTCCATGCCTTGCCTTCTCTTCCATTGCACAGCACAAATGGTTCTGCACTTGCAGGGTGAATTACACCTGGCTGAAAAAAACAACCCAAAACTGAAGATGTTACTTTTTTCAGAGGAATCATTTATCCTATCATTTCCACTGTAGGTAAGCAAGCTTGTGAAACAACATGGCTAGTGAAAATCTCAAAAATCCAGGCTCAGAGCAGGCACTTCTCCACTGCTGAAAGAAAACTAGCTTCTAACAGTGGTCTAAGTAAGGCCAATTTATTTCAGGTATCATGGCAGGTTCTTTGCAAGGAACTTGTCCATGCTTATCTTGAAAAAGTATAATGTGTTCTTCCTTACTTTTAGGTGCCTTTAGGCTGCAGCCATGAAAGAAACACAAGTAGCAGAGCTGACAACCTGTGTTCACATGAAGCAGACACCTTTTATGTCAGAAACTGGAAATCTGGCTCCCGTCATTAAAATGTAATGAATAGTAGATGAATGTGGGTCAGAAACTCAGTTCTGTTAACACTGAAGGGATTTCAGGGAAAAAGTTTAGAAGATAGATTGGATGTTTTGTGTTGTTGTTCTGGCCTGGCCTAAGGTCTGACACATTTTGACTGAGTCATTTGCATTCAGACAGAGAAATCCAGAAGCATAACAAAATCTTTGTAAATTATTAGCGTAATCAACAATCACTACTCAAACAAAGCCTTGCCTAGAAGAATGGAGACATGAACAGGAGAGCAGCCTTCCAATCTTTAATGCAGATTTCATTTTGCTGGTTTTGGATATCAAAAAGGTATTGCAGACAATTTTCAGCTTTTTATCACTTTGATGAATTTCAAGCTCTACACTGACTTTATTTAGTTGATTCAAGGTTTACAAGGAAGAACATGTACAATTTATTTTTAGACCAGCCAGTAAAATTGAGAGAAGCCTGAGTTTTGAGGCCATTGCTATCTGAAAGAGGTAGCAAACTTCCGTCGAAACACAGGCTGACAACATTTGTTCTGAGTTTAACTCAATTATGTGAGTTTGGGTTTTCTTAGTGCTTGACTAAGCTTTTGACAACTTGTGAAGTGGTATGTGAGTAGTGTTGAGACTGAGAACAAGATGTTGTTTTATAAATATACTTGGCAGAGAAAAAGAGGAATTCATAGTGGAAATTAGCTTGTAAAGACTCAAGAACCAGGATATGTGAAGTAAACTGGATTTTGGCAAGCCCATTCAAGTAAATTTACCTAGTGTAAAAGCCTGAGGGAAGACTAAATTTTTCCATTCACTCATCATTCATCCTCCTGCTCCCATTTCAGCTTCCAAACCCCATTCTTCCCTCAGGGAAAACATTACTTACTGTGATTTAGATGGAAAAAAAAATGGCATCAGAACCTACACAAATCCGAAAATGCAATATCATGACAGCACTCTTAAGTTCTGACTCACCATAAGCTTAGCCAGCGCCTGGGTACAGCTATGCTTCTCTGTTAAAACAGAGGGTTGATAAGGGAGATAAGGAGGCTTTCGCTTGTGGCCCTGGGGCACACATTGATCAAGAATGACTGCAAAGATCTTGGAGGCAAGTTCCTTAAGGAACTTCCCATGGTCACACAACAAAATAAGGAGAGTCAGCATGTTGTAGCAAGGTAAATTTGTCTGTGTGTGTATATATACATACAAATACATGCACTCATATGTATAAATCATAGTGAGAGTTGTAAAACACTGTAGCAGATTTCCCAGAAAGACAGAGAAACACACCTGAGAAACCTGAGCTTGAACTTCAGAATTATCCTTGAGTAGAGCACATGTGCCAAGGATCAGCAAGGCCAGACACTGCACCCTAAAGGAAATGAATCCTGGATATGAAATACGCAGAAAACCACACCAGAAATTCACAGATGCAAATGTCTTACCCCTTTAGGATAGCAGAATTAGGAAGCATATATTTGTGCTTTGAGATGTCATAACTGTATCAGTTGTCTTCCATTATTAATGTAATGATATGCTCCTTGCCACCCCGAGAACCCTGAAAAGAGGCTTGGGCACAGGAATTGTTTCCTTTAAGTTGTGTCCCTGATCTTAAATCACAAGTCCAAGGGGCAATAATAAATAGGGATAGTCTCTGCAACAGCTTCTTTTCAGTACTCCTGCCTTTCATTTGCGCCATTGCTTTTTGAGTGCTGTTTTTTAATTTAAGCCCATAATCTTGGGCACAAACAGATGTCTTATGCCTTCTGATCTTTACTTTTTTCTTTCTAAAATTAGTTTTATTTCTTTTTTCTTTTTTCTTTTTTCTTTTTTTTTTTAATATTGATGCTAATTTGAGATTGCTTAGTGCTTAAATTGCTTAATCTGTAATGGAAGAAAAATTTTCAGGATCCATTCTGCTTTGTGATTTTTACATTTCCTTTTAGGCACAAAAATTTTAAAGAGAACAACTTTTTTTAACAATCTTTATTTTGAGATTTTTTTACCACCTTTTCTTAAATTGTCAAGATGAAAGCAACTATTAGAAAATTATAAAATCTGAAACATACGTATAAAAGGAGATTGTCCATATATATTTAATGTTTTTAAGTATATTCATTTTCTGTTTTCTCCTTAAATGCAGGGAGTGAAACATAATGAAAAGTTTGAAAAAGCTCCATTCTGTGGTAGATTTTATAAGAATTCTTATACAAGTTTTGATATTCTATCCATTTTAGCAACTTGCTTAAGAAATCCTGAGATTCTGTGCATAGTTAACTATGTACATACTTAACCTTTCTGACCTTTCACATAAATAAAAGATTAGTATATTTTTAGTGTATCAGATTGTGCTTTAATGATAAATAGACACACTGCAAAATATACAAATCTGGAACACTACTAGAAACACAGGAATAAAGAGATATCATCTACATAAATTCTTTACTCCCTTCCTCCTTTTACAAACCTCTAATAAGTTTAAAGTTTTCCTAATGCTTCAAATAAACCATGGTTTCTGAAAATAAAACTTACCCTGGTGATCAGAACACTGAGGGCACAGAAAATGTCCAGGGATTGCGCGGTGGACGTTTTCTACTTGGATTTCTCCAAAGTTTTTGGTAGGGTTTCTCACAGCTTCCTCCCAGAGAAAATGCCGTATGACAGTCTAGACCAGGTGTCTGTGCAGTGGGTGGGGACGTGGCTGCCTGGCTGCGCCTGGAGGGTGGTGGCAATCAGCTCCTTTGGAAACTGGCAACTTGTCACAGGTAGGGTCCCCCAAGGGTCGGTATTGGTCTCAACGCTGTGTGATATGGAGCTTCATATGGAAGCCAGGCTCAAGTGTATCCTGACAAAATTCGCCAATGGTTACAAACTGAGTGGGGAAATAAACACTTCAGAGCTCTGCAGCAAGGCCTGGATAGGCTGCAGGAGCAACAAGTAAACGCATTGCCCAAGACAACCTGTAATCCAGGCATACAGCACTAGGATCTACTTATTGGCATAGGAGCATGTGGAAAAGCCCTGGGGGTCCTGGTGGACAACAAACTCAGTGTGAGTGCGCAGTGTGCTGCAGCAGCAAAGAAGTGGGATGCTGACTTACATCAACAAGGACACCACCAGCAGAGGTAAACAAGTCATTATCGCACTCTATTCGATGGTTGCCAGGCCACACCTGCAACACTGTGTTTAGTTTTAGTCCTGGCTATGCAAAAAAAACCTCTGGACAAGCTGGTGAGGGTCCAAAGAAGGGCTACAAAGATGATCAAAGGACTGGGAAGCCTACTGAGGAAAGCCTGAGGGAAATGGATTTGTTCCACACTGAGAAAAGAAGGCTTGGGGAAGACTTTCTCACTGTGTTTCAGCATTTAAAGAGTGGTTGTAAAGATGGAGGCTCCCTTTTTACAAGGAGTCATGTGGAAAAGATGAGGGGTAATACACAAAAATTAGCCCTGGGGAGATCCTGATTAGACAGGACGAAATTTTTTACAACGAGAACAATCAGCCTTTGGAATTATCTTCTCAGTGTTATGTTAATGTCCCCAACAATGGACACTTTTAAAATTTGATGGGGCAGGGTGCTGGACCATCTAGTCTATACCATGCTTTTGTCATGAAATTTTGGATGAAGTGATCCCTTTTCACTCTGATGTTCCATGACTCTATGATTCTATTATTGAAAATCACTACCTTTCTTACAAGAAATACTTTCACCCTGAGAGACTGTGATAAAGTCTCAAGGACTAATTCTTCTTTCTCTCTTGGGACACCATATTCTATTTTTAAAATAAAATAAAAGCAGTCCTCCAGGTTTTCCATTCTTTTTTCACTTGTGTCACATATTCTATGAAAAGTTTACTCTTCTCCGCCTGATTCTAGTTTTTTTTTTCCAGTTTTCTAACAACATATGAACCTGGAGGTAGTTCTGTAGCTACACTATTTGTAGAGGAATAATTATACCTCACCTAATTTTCTGCTTGCAACTCACTACCTAGCATGTTAGAAAATACCATTTGCACAGCAGTAGTTGCTTATTTGGACACATTTCCAGTGCTCCATATCTCAGATTTGCATCTTTCCCAGCCTTGTTGTTATTGTCACTATATATTTTGTTTTATTTTTCTTTGTGTATGCACTTTTTCTACTTTACTGTGTTGAATTTCATCTTAAAGACTTCTGACCATTTCATCAATTTATCAGGATCAATTTAAATTCACAAGTTGTCGTCCGAAGGGTTTTCAGCACTCAACAGTTTACTGTTGAGTGTCAAGACTGATAAGTCACCTAGATTGTTAATGAAACCATTAAAAAAACAGGACATAAGACAGATCTCAGCCAGACCACCCACATCCAGCATCTTCCTTGTTTCTTGACAGCAAACTGTTGATAGCTTCTGTTTAAGCTTGATGATTTCAACCTGATGTGAATCTGCCTGTTGGTATTTTAATCCATTCCATATGACACTGAAAACTAGAGAAACACAACACTCCATTAAAAGGTATTTATAAATTGCAAATAGACAAGTTGCCTGTCCTATAGAAGTTCATTTCTACTGTGCATGAAATGTTGGCCAGAGAGAAAAAGACACTGAGAAATCTATGAGAACACAAATTCTGTTGCAATGTGACATTTTCACCCATATTGTCTTCCGTCTCTGTATTCTGTACAGATAATTGCATAGCAATATGCTTATTTTTCACATTCCAGCCAGGCAGCCCATCCTATTATCGTTCTCATCACTCATACAACCTTCAAAAAGTGTTAACAGCTATCAGCCACCTCCTTCCATTTCCACACCTGAGGCAAATATACATTAAAGTCTTGTTCCATTATTAATTCAGTTTGTATGGAATATGGATCTTTTTAAACTGAAATGGGAATAATCTCTACAGTTTTCTATTTACAATTTTATGCTTCCTGTCATTCTGAGCAAGTGAAATGCAGGACTTATAGAAAATAAATCAAATTATTTTGGTTTTCTTCTATATCAAAACAAAAATAATCTTGAAAATCTTCTTCGGTGACTAGAATTTTTTCCCACTGAGCTTTGGTCTATTTGTCTTAATTTTACTTGAAAATTAATACAAAATTCTTTTATAAACTGCAGAAAAATATTTTTTCTCCTACATATATCATCATAATCCTTTCTTTAAAAGGAAGGGGAAAAAACCTATTATTTCATAAAGCTGAAGATGCCATCAACAAACCCCCTACCATTTTGTTTGCTGCCTTAGATTAGTTTGGAGCTGGCTGTCGGTGGCCTTGAAGATGATGATGGAGACCTTGAATTTAGTATGATGTTTCATGAGTAGAGCAATATATTGAACAGGTGACAGATATATTGGGTAGACACTCTTAGGTGGCACACTGCAGTATTCTGCAACTGCTGAGGTGGTCAGGCACAGGAACAGGTTGCCCAAAAGAGTTGTGGGTGCCCCATCCCTGGAAGTCTTCAAGGACAGCTTGGATGGGGCTTTGAGCAACCAGGTTTAATGGAAAGTGACCCTGCCCATGGCAGGAGGGTTGGAACCAGATGGTCTTAAAGGCCCCTTCCAAACCAAACCAAACCAAACCAAACCAAACCAAACCAAACCAAACCAAACCAAACCAAACCAAACCAAACCAAACCAAACCAAACCAAACCAAACCAAACCAAACCAAACTATGATTCTGTGATTCAGGGTTCTGTGTGAAATTTGTGTTGCTCAGCCCAGAGATGATGCAATTGTGAATAATGAAGGGAATCCGTGATCCATCAGAGAGGAAAAATGTTTTAATTTTTCCCTCATGCAGTTGCATTGACAGCTTGATGATGCTTTGAATATTTCTACTGGAGGGGGCTCACAGAAAATCATGCTATCTTAGGAAACCTGAGGACAGTAAGAGCTGTATGGATACAATAATGGGCAAGTGGGGAGTCACCTATTCACAGAAAAAGGAAATGCTCCCTCAAAATAAAAATCACTGAAAATCAGTATTCTATGGGGAAAACAAACAACCAAAAAACCCTACCAAACCAACTCTGACTGAATGATGGAGGCTTATTTTGGCCTCCAGACTTTGGGGGTGGAGGCGGGTGGGTAGGAATTGGTGATCACTTTTAATATATTCTTGTGTCACTGATATGATAATATTATCATCCTAATGACCGTTTCACCAGTCATATCATGTTTCTGAAAGAGAAAGGGCATATTTCAGTATGTGCTATTGAATTGCCAGATTTTATCTCACATTGTTAAAACCAAAAATTGATAATAAAATTTGACAACCTCATTGAAGAAGTAATTTTCTGTTTAGATTTTGCAAATTAATTTCATGACATATTAAGAGTTTGTTTGTCACACATGTTTAGTGCAACTCTTTAATCTGACATGACATTCAGTAACTTGAAAGGAATGTGATATTGCACTATATTGATCTGATACCTTACTAGGGATTTCATAATTTCTTAGGAATGCCCGTTTGATCTAATGTCATCTGGATTTTTTCAAATTTTTTTTTTTTTAGAAGACAGAAGATAAATTTTGTTCTTTGTTTCTATAGGGAGGAAATGTTTCAGGGGAAAAAATAGGCAACTATAGAATAATTTAAAAACAGAATGATTCAACAAAAATCTAAATGTTTGGTGTTATTTTTCCTTCAGAAAATATTCCCAAATGATTTTTTAAAATACAAAATCTGAGGAGAAATTAAAATATTAAACCTGAGGACTAGCTCGACATTTGAAAAAACTTTCCAGTCATGAGTTTTATGATCTTGGCATTCCAGGAAAGGTGTGTTGGAAAGGGTTGACACATTGGGTATAAGCTCTCTTTCATTTGATTTTACTTTATTTTTTAACAGTGCTAAGATGATTGTAGTTTTCTTAGAGATGCATAATGACATGATCATCACTTCAAGTACTTACAATTTGATTGTTTGCACATTCAGCTGCAAATTCTGCTATGACTGCTTGGAACTGTATTGATTTAAATCTGTCTGTGACAATGCATGTAGTTGCCTCCACAGAGTGGATTTGTACTCATTAATGCTTAACTAGAAAAACAACACAAATTAAGGCTTTAGAGTTAAAAACTGGGTGATTCTCTGTGCTTCACTGATTTTGGTTGACTTCTGAATATCTATCTATACACATGGAATTGCCAAATCAGTGTTCAGCACAGCAAAACAAATGGCTGCAAAGATGGGCTTACTGGATACCAGTGAGTATGCAGGAAAGATGAGTAAGATAGAAGAAGTAACACGGTTACTTTCCTCCAATGTGTAAAAGCCAGTACTTCAAAATAAAGATTTTAAATACCTGTCTTTAACAATCTGTAGCAAACTCCCACAATTCCAACAACTATATTCATTCCCACGTTTTTTGCCTTCCTGAATCAGTAAAAGGTAAAACAGTTTCTATGATGTTGGGATGTCAACCCTCCAGAAAGCCTCATCAAAATTCAGCAACTTTTAATGGCCTCTACTGTCACACTTAAGTTGAGAGAAGAATGAAGACGTAAATACCTAAAGCCACAAAAACCTGCAGTACTTAAATCCATATTACAGAGGTAATGACACTGACATTAGTACAGAAAATGCTTCTAAAGGCTGTTAGGGAAGTTCTGACATAACATTTTCTACCTCCTGAAAACAGGTAAAAATTTGTAACTATTTTAAATAGAAGTGTTATATTATTCACATCCTATGTTGACAGTGCCTTTTTATTTCTGTAGAGGGTTTATAAATTAGGATTTTCCATTCATCTTAGCTTTTGAAAAACATTGCAAAATTTCAAAGAAATTTATTTAGGACTTTAAATCAAAAACAGAGTCCTATCAAACCCAGAATGGTGGAGTGATCAAAAAACAACATAAAAAACTATTTATACTATTTCCCAGTAATAAGGAGATTTAGATTCTATAATATATGACAATTGAACATGTTTTAGAATTCCCTGCTGTGATTCTGGACTATTTTTTTATTCAAAGTAACATAGTATTTGATATTAATATGTTATGAAATTATGTTAAAGTCATGATACAGCTTGTTTTCTTTTTTCCTCTTCTTTTCATTGCAAGTAATATATAGATAAAGTATCTATGAACCTTGCTATGAATTACACAATCTTTTTTCAAAGTTATACACCTATGTGGTGTTAGTGAACAATAAAAGTTTTAATTCATATCACATTTCCTATTATGCTATGAAAAGATTAGTGCCTGCTAACAGATCCCTACTTCTCTGGAGTCATCTTGGCTATTATCTGATATTAAAGCTGTGTCTGATATAACCCAGTAATTCAGGCTTTGTCTGTAGTGCTAAGAAGAAATAGGTAAGTCCTAAGAGAAATTTGTTCCGTTTCAAAATGCCCATCCAACAGAAATGAGATGCTTCATTCTCTGAAGATATATACCTCTTTCCATTAACTACAGAAATAACATAGATGACTACTTTATACCAAATTTTCTGGTTGCTAAGGTTAGGTGAGATCAATCTCCTATAACTCCTCAGTTCCAGAATACCCCCAAGCACTATGAAATATGCTAGCAGCCACTCTGTTAATCAGTGCTGCAGAATCAGCAAACATGTATATTAAATCATGATGCATGATCAATCTCTATCACAACTTTGAAAGTTCTGGATTTACGCTTATCATGTCAAAAGGAAAGAAGGAAATGGAAAATGTGGACAAAGAAAATGAAGAAGGGAGAGAAAGGAAGCAACAACACATACATGAAGAATAGAAACTGTTATAGACCTAGATCCAGAAGACACTCTTTAGGAGTGATATCTTTCACGAGTGGCTTCTATGGCTCCATTTACACTACTGTCTTGTTTATATTTATGCTTTGTTCAAGATGATTTTCTGCTTTCTGTCATCCATTGTGTGTATATATTTGAAACACTAAATACCAGTAGATATCTCTCTGTTTGCATTCCTCAGAGCAGAACTTTTCTAGCTGACATCTTGGCAACAGGATGCTTGAATCTGGAAAAAAAGAGAGATATTATATTCTACAATTAATTTCACATGGGAACATGACTAAACCTAACTCCTTCATATAAATATAACAGTTCTTATATTCAAAATGCTGTTTCTTGAGCAGTTCAATTTAGCAAACTACCTGCTCTTGCCAAAAAAGCATTTGTTCCATTTCCTTATTTTTCCTCTGCCTACCTCTTTGCTACTTCACAGTTTCATGTGAGCCTTGTTATGCACAACATCTTCCAGACCACCAGCTCAAAGTAAGAAATTATTTGCAGTTATCTTCATTACGGTTAATTTCCTGCCAGTTTAGTTAGTAGCAATAGTTCATAACAGGTGTAGGAAATAGCTGGGGCACAAAGTTTGCAGTGAAAACATGCATCTGGGAGTGATAGTGTCTAGGGCTTCCCTCTTTCAGTGGAGGAGAACACTTGGTTTACCTCATCAAGTTGATTGGAAATGCAACTGCAAGTTGTGGTTTCATGCCCAGTTTAGTATGATCCAAGAGCACACTGTTGTATATTTATACCATCTCCCTTGTCAGTATTGATAGTTATGCAGCATAAAACTATGCCAGCAAATAGTAAATGACCAGTTTTCTATATTAGTGTCTGTACAGTTCTCTAGAGGGTATAAAACATGAGTAAGATAACCTAGAATTTATGACTTGTGCTTGTAAATGTGGCTTATTTGATTCACAAAGCTCCTAAAACTGGGGCAGAAATACTGGAAGCTTACTTGCAAGATCTCAACAGTGTTTACAGGACATGTATCAGTGTGATGGCAACATAAAAGGTCCCTGTGGCACTGTAAACTTTCAGTGATGCCACAATATTAGTACACTAGACAGCTTTGCTACTTACAGTTCTGGTTTAGCAGTGTATGTGATCAAAGACTGAAGAGCACGGGAGATCTTAACACTAGTGGCATATGTAGCTGGGACTTACACATACTCTGAAAAGTGTTAAGTTGCTATTCGTCCCAATATAACTTTCTTCTCAACAGTTTTATCTTCCTTACAGTTTCTTAAAAAAAAAAAAAAAAAAGAAAAAAACCCCATAAGTGAAATGCAACAGCAGTAACTTGCCCTCTACCTATATACATATTCTTCTGCTGATTTCCTTCAGCAAAAGATTGACTAATAAAACTTAATTTGTATCTGTAGGTAACTGAAATTTGACAACTTGTGCTGCATGAAGAACCTTTATAACAATGTGCCGTGTATAACAACCTGAAATCATGGCTAACTTTCACCTTATCTCTGGGCGTGCCAGGATGTATGAGACTTTATTGCTTTGCTGACACAGAAATGAAACATCAATGTAATCATAATATCATGTTGGGATTTGTCTGACCCAACTGTTATTAGACAGCAGGTCTATGGCTTCATCTCAGCTCCCTCCCA
Organism: Dasyornis broadbenti; assembly: GCA_013397935.1. Classification (NCBI taxonomy): domain Eukaryota; kingdom Metazoa; phylum Chordata; class Aves; order Passeriformes; family Dasyornithidae; genus Dasyornis; species Dasyornis broadbenti. The sequence continues at coordinate 630,681 of VZRN01004441.1, read as the reverse complement.
TTGCTAAAGATGCTAAAGACAAGTGGGATCAATCATAGACTAGCTTTGAGATGGTGCCTTACTTATCTAGCAAAAACAGAATAAGAATAATCTGTTGTCTGTAATGAACTCTCTTCAAGTGAGTGCCTTATTAGCCACTAATTTTGTGTATGCCAGGCAAGTTTTTGGAATGTGCTGGGAAATGCTAATTCTCACTTCATCTTGACAAATAACACTTCCTATTGATGTAAGCCAGCAGAACTGTCTCATACACCAGGTGAAATGTTCACTTTTCTGTAACAGGAAAAGGAGGGAATATAGGAGTGAACTGATACCAGGGTACCTTCCCATTATCTCTTGTTAACAACATTTCTTCAGTTTTTGCCAAGCTGGACAGCGTACAATGCAGGACATGCAAAGTTTCTGCTTGCACTTTATCCTAGATATAAATAAAACTGGGATACACTAGAGAACGAAATGTTTCATACTTGGTGGTATTTAATATGTCACAACTATCTACCGAGTGTGTCGAAATGTCACTTTCAGCTGATAGCTCAGTAATATGTGAAAGGTTCTCAAAGGTTAAAACTTAAGGCTGCTGTTACCTCTGGCTTTTTCAGGAGAGGGATTTGTTCTTAAACTTCTGAAAACCTGAAAAGTGAGATATATTCTATCTGTTTCGCAAATGTACTCAACTTTTAGATCAGTGGGGCATTGTAGTAGCTGCTTAATGCGATTTATGGAATGCTGCCTCTGCAGTTTATGAGCAGAGGCTTATAAAAGGTGGGTAATAATGAGTGGTTTCAATTACATATATTAAAAAATCAATGTCAACACTTTCAAAAGAAAATAAAACATTGCTCAACTCATACCTGTAGTATCCAGGTTGAGTACTATTGCTTCATTCTGGAACACCTGTGAAGTGATTCTTCTTTACAAGCAAAATGAAGTGCACAAAGTAGATCATAGTTAATTGCTGCCTATTTGAAACAGTGATTATATAAAGTATCAGCAATTCCTCTGCATTCAAGTAATTAATTTTGGACTTACTCCACCTTGTTCTTTTAACATAAAGGAAGAGAAAATACCCAATATTCTGCATTAACACCTGGGAAAACGTAAATGCCAGCTGACTCCACAGTGCTTTCTTGAGGCCAGTACTTTGAATACACTATCAGGATTTCTGCTCCAGAGGTGACTTTTCCAACTCACTGATATCAGAGTTGCAGTTCTAAGAAGCACATTGTCATCAGCACCCAGCACACCTTATCACACTCATAAGTCAGAGGGGGCTATCCACTGCAGCATGTGCCTACAGCACTGTCACCCTCTGGGCAATCACAGCTTCTCTTTAGATGCTTGTGCCACAAATCACTCAGGAGTGGCGACTCTCTTGTGAGCAGGGATGTGCATATCCACACATGGAGCAGCACCCGCTCAGTTCTCCACCTGCAGCCACAGGGCACTGGGAGAGCTGCTTGGCTACCGAGTCTTCACACAGCAAACACATCTGAGTTATAAAGACTGAAAGCAACAGATCCTGCGTGAGCTTCCATATGCTGAAGTGGGGTCTCTTTTCCTTGTTGCAAAATGTAAATGCAAACGATGTGTTTGAAAAATCAGGACACAGATTCAAAAAACAAAGGATAATGACATTTTCCCCTCTGCTTGTGCAAAAGTACAGATATTTTTTATATTTTTCTTATTTTTAACGCATCTCAAGACTCTATTCAATATGCAAAACCAAAATATTAACGAAATGTATCTCTAAATTATATTTCTTATTACAAAATATGCACAACAGGCAGATTAAAATTTCTACTCTAAAAAACATCATGTTAATATTGAAAGCTTTTGTTTAGTTTGCTTTGTTGCCCAATGCAATAAAAAGACAAAATTAACCACAAAATATAATAATTTTTTTGGTAGATTATGTAATTATTACAGAAAAAAAAAAAAGAAGAAGTAAGTTTGGAGGCTATTTTTGAGTTGTTTAATACTACATACCTTCTTTCCTACCCAGAAATTAATATACCAGAAAAGTAGTTGTCTTATTATAATACTAGAATTATTCTTTTACCAAAGCAAACGCTTTAATTGAAATACTGGCATTAAGAATGTCTGCATTCTCAAGAGGAGGAGTGGGGGAAGAGTAAATAAAGATTTTTAAAAGTCTTTGAATACCTTTGAGGTGTTTGGTTTAATTGAATCAGAATCTGGTGATTCTGTATGAATGAAGTAAAGTTTCACTGACTGATTGATTGCCTGTAAATTACATTTCATTGTCTTTTTCACTTTCTGTTATAACAATGAAGAACTGAGAATTATCAGAATTATGAATTTCAAATAAAAAATCTAACTTCTACTTTAGGTGTGATATGACATTTACAGGAAAAATGACATCAAGAGAAATATATTTCTGGTGTTAGAGAGCACTTTTGAAATTTCTTGAGAAGATATCATGTTTTCTTTCTTCATTTACCTGTAGCAAAAAGTTCCAAAATCTATATTATTACACTGAATTTGATTCAGTTTTTAAAAATATAACCATTTTATCTTTATAACAGATTAATAATGTTATTTAAAAAATGTATAGCAGAGCCTTTAGTTGTATGTTCTTCAACTTGAAAAAATTAAGAATATTTAGAAATTTCCAAAAATGTTAAATTGAGATTATGACTGAGAATTTATGTAGGGTGGACTTTTTCTGCTATTTCTTCATGCTTCTCTGCTCAAAGGTCTGTAGATTTATATACAGATCTGTAGCTTCTGTGTTATCCTCCACATCTGTATCCCATGGGTAATTCACTATAAACAGCAGACTCTAGTCAAACTTTTTTCCAGTGCCCAGGCTGACTTTCCCACACAGGTCATATTTTCTACTTTCTTTATTCCTGAAACATAGCTGCATTTGGCTGTACTGTGCATTTAAGCCCAACTTTACCAGACAACATTGTATCAGTAAATGATTCTTTATACCATTCATCATCCCTCTGAAAACTTCATCATATTCCTCCTTTCTGATCACTGATAAAACTGTCAAGCAGTCTCAGGTCAGAACTCAGTTCCTGAAGGGTTTCACTGGAACATGGCTCCTTATGCCTTTTTCATATTTTGCAGTTGGATTTGGAAGCCTGTCAGTTTTGCAGATTTCATTCCATTTCATGTGTCATGTGAATTTTGTGTCACTCTTCTATGGGACTTGTCATGTTACTTATTCATGTGGAAATCTTGTAATTTTTATTGCACCTCCCTAGAGCTTAAATGAAACTTGAGTTCTACATTTTCAGAGTTTTCACTGCTTCCTTTTACAACTTTTGCAACATATTAATTCTTTTCCTATTCTAGAATTACAGAGATAAGACAGAACCAAAATTTTCTCTCACGGAAGAGAAGTGATTTCAAGCTCATCAATTACTAATGATATCATGTTACATTTAAAAGGTTAGAGATGGAGGTGAAAGTGAATGCTGTACAGTGCACTATGAAAAGAGTATTTTACTAAGAGCTTTTATTAAAAAAAAAGTGAGTGCTTTTCTGTCTCCTCTTTCCCAAGCTTCACAATCAAGCAGGCACAGCCTGTGAATGGAAGGAGTGTACTCGTTTTGCTTGTTCTAAGTTTTCCCCATGCTCAGTCCAGGACATCCAGAAAAGTTGCCTTTACTTGCTTTCTATGAACATTTCTGTATCTTCCTGATACAGAAGCCCTGGGATGATTCTTTGACTCATGTGAAAAAACAGTCATTTCTTTACCTTAAATAATGAGTTTGGTTATTCTGAGACACCACTTCTCTGAGAGCAGAGAGTTGTCTGTGTCAGGAAGACTCTGAGGAACATTGTTCAGATTATAAAAGCCCAATTTTTATATTGACCCTGCTGAACTTTTAACATTTCAGAAGTTTATTTTCTTGAATTAAAATTACCAGAGAAAAATAGAGAAAAAAACAACCTGATTTACTGAGACAGTTCATTTAGAAGATCATTAATGAGACATAGGACCTTGTAGCTCTCCGTCATCAGTTTTCATCTGATCTCTTTTTTTATGGATTCATAACTCACCAAACCAGAATAATCATTATATTTCCTCAGAACCTCCTTCGTGAGGCAAACTGCAGAATTTCAACCAGTGTTTTTTAAATCTAATACTTATTACTTACTAGAATTAAAGAACAGTGTAAGAAGAAAATTCTGTTGCTGAGCTGTGACTACTGATGTACGTGCATGAGATCATCAGTCTGTAGAATAATACTGAATAATCCAAAACTTGTACACAAATTCCCCTCTTCTCTCCACCTTTTGCCACCATTGCTAACCAGAATGGGTAATATTATTACAGTGCAATGAGCACATGGAAGATAAGCAAATGTTACAATATTGCAAGTGATTCTGTTTTAAGTTGAATTATGATGGAATCTGTTGGTTGTTATATTTCTTTCCTTATGTTGTGCTGGTTTGATCATTTGCATGAATCAGAAGTTGTCTTTCAGTCTTCCACACTCAATTTTTCAGCATACTTGAGTCAGAATGCCTTTCCTTTAGGAAATGCAAGTGCCTTTAGAATGAAAGCCTTCAGGGAAAAAATCAGACTTATCAGACATAGGGAGCCAGTGGTCCCAGCATGAGCTCAAGGGAGGGATTTTCTTTAGCTGCACCAAAAAATGTTCACTTATTTTTCCAAAATGATGCTGTAAAGTTTAATTCTTCTGAGAATAATTAAAAAAAAAAATCATATTTTTGCCCCAGTTCAATGATATTTTTTCATGGAAAGAATCAGTTCTGCAGCCAGTTTTCCAACAAACTTAGATAAAATGAAAATATTCTATATATCTTATTGTTCATGGACAAAGGTTAGTTTAGTTGTATTTTATTGTATGCATTTTGTGGAAGATCCGAGATTAAGAAATATGCCAGCTCAGGGCAAATGAAGAATAATTCCAAACACAAAAGGAATTGTTGCTTGTTCTTTGTTCCCATCAAGTGAATAGAAGAGAATAGTGTTTCAAATGTGGGTGGAATAGAATATTTCCTCTTCTGTGGATAAGATGTATTATCTCATTTGGTTTTTGGTATTGCCAGTATAGGATATAAACTTACATACTGTTTGTATATTTGTTTTAATTTAAAAACCAATTTCACATACAATTTAGCATTGAGATATAACATAATTACATTTTGTTCTTATATCTACAAAATACATGTCCACATGTTGACTGCTATTTATTGGTACAGAGCAGTAGAGGAAGTTTTGCTTCTAGTCTTTAATTTATGGTTGTAGTGAAAATATTCCTGCTTTCTATGTAACCACTGAAAAGGGGATAAAACACTCATTAGTTTTCATTGGTGCTGTTAATTTGAAAAGTGTCTAATTCTAAATTGGCCTATGAGCAGCCTGGCTTCTGTAAAGACATGAACAAGGATTGCAATGGTTAAGCCGTGGGCAATGACTTCTTTGAATCAAGCAAATTTCAATACTATTTTTAAATGATCAAAGTAAAGGATAGAGTCACTGAGGGAAAACATGCAAAAAAACGTTTTAGAGATGGTTTAATGAAAATACTTTACTAAATGAGAACTGCAAGATCTTGGCCTTTCTAAAACTGAGACTGTTTTAATTCAGGAGCCTGAGGGGACATTTTTTGTTCAACTTCACATGGACCCAGATACCCAACCCCCGGAGTGATTTTGTTAAGTTAGACACCCACTACAAGTTATGCCTTCAACGTTTACCTTTTTATGTGGATTTAAAGGATTTGAGAGAGCCTTACATTCAAGGGCTTCAGTTTGAACACAGTCTAAACATTCAACTGCATGTAGAGATAACATATTGGTTTATTCAGCTGGAAAGTGCAAGAATGCAGTAAAAAACAATTATCTTGTTTGCATGTGAAGAAAGAGCAAGACATACGTCACAGACATATCCAGTATTAGGAAAACCAAAACGTTCTCTTTATAAGTTTTTTTTATGTTATATAAAGTGAGGAGAAAAAAACATCTACATGCTTTTTCATTCTCTGCCAGTTTTATGATATCCTGCTTCTTGTTTTTGATACCATTAATACAAGAGTTGCTTGGACAAGTACTTTGTGATGTAATATTGTAAATGTTTATAACTGTTTAGAGAAGAAAAAATTCTATAAATTTCAGCCCTACAGGCTATCAGGTCTGCAAAAGAAATTTAATAAATTTTAAGGCAATGTTATCCAAACAGGAGTTTATTTATCAAGTTTTTCTTGATTATGGTATTTTCAGAAAGGGCAATAAATCCCTGGAGGCTCTTGGAATACTTGGGAGGTGATAAGTTTTCCTGTTTTGTTGTGGTTTTCTCAATGTGGTCTGCAGTTAATAATCAGGAAGCAAAGTTACATAGATCATTTCCTTATAATACCAATGTATTTTCTGCTTTTCAGAAAAAACCAGTAAAGCTACCTGAACAAATTGACAATCTCTTTCTTAAAAAAAAATTAAAATGTCACCATTTTTTTTATTTTGTGAATTCTATACTTGAATATTTTTTCTATTTATTTCTGCAAGTCTACATAATTTACTTTACTAGGGTTGTGTTTGAAATCCTTCACTTTACAACATGTGTCTAGTATTAATTAATTATCAGAAAGGTTATTTTGTAATTCTGTCTGCTTTTTCTTGAGGAAAGATTATGATGAAAAAAACCCATATTAAAAAAAATAATATTGTTTGTGATAAAATGCCATTTACCATCAACTAGAAGCTCTAAATGAAGATTTTTTGTTGTTCTGACTGCTGATTATGAGTTATTTTCATCTTAGTAGAACAAGAAAATGTGTTGGAAAAGTAATGCTAAGACAAAGTTTTTCAAAGACTTCGATTTTATCTTCGTTTTTATCTATACAGCTCCAACTTCTACATACTGCTTTTATATAAACAATCTCCTTGTGACACTGCAATTTTGGCCACTCCTTCTAATGTAGTTCTGTGAATAAGTACTCTGAGCCACAGTGTCATAACTTCTGCATATTGCTTTCCTTGTGTCAGGAAGGAACCAACATTCAATGCACTCAGTGCCTGGCACAAAACACCTGCTTCAAGAGGTTCCAATGAGGATACCAAGCCTACCTAATCACTTGAACACAGTTAGAGACTCCCATTTCTCTCTTAGAGGAAGCAGTTCCAGTCTGTCCAGCACTCTGAGCACGTTTGCAACAGGTGAGCTCTCCTTGTACAAGCAGAGTTTGTATACAGCACTGCCACCAATTTTTGCACTGTGCTATATAGACTTTTGTCATTCAAGTTCCTACAGAGATGAAGTTGTATAAAAATGAGGCTACTGTCCTCAATGAGGATGTCAAATAATTTGGAAGTCTTTTGGAATATTATGATGAGATGAAAAATTTTAATATACCACCAAATAATACCACATGATATATTTATCACAAGCTATTAGCCCACTTCAACTGTTCCTTTTAATAGCCTTTGAAACTTCAGATTTGTTGGTTTGGGTGCAATTTTGCTTTGTGCAGAGGGCCAATTTCTCTTCAAATTAATCTTTATTTGTGTAACCTGTAAAAATGATTCTGTGTACCTGCTTTTATTCTTCCTTCACAGAGAAGACAGAGAAAGTGAAAAGAACATGCTGAGACACATTTTTATTTCATATTCACATATAAAATTCTAGTAAGTCACACACCTTGCATATGTATAACCAAGACATCCTTTTGTGATCCCTGCCCTCTGCCTATAATGGGTGCAGAGGGACCTACATGAGTAAATTTTATGCTTGGCTTCTTTTAAAACTGCATATAAAAAGTAGCAGTAAATTGAAGCCCACAGGGTACTTTCCACATCGTACTATAAGGATCTTTCATTGCACACTACTCATGAAAATTGAACTTGATATGAGCTATAATTATGACAAAGGTAAGTGAGAGTGTGATTCTCAGTTTGAGTAGTCTTCCCCTTTGTCCTTTTTCTGTGCTTTTAGTCACCTTTAATATCTAGGGAGATGTTTCATGCCAAAGGTCTTCACATATTGTAGAAACTCATTAATTAGTTAATAATATATGAATCACGCCCTACATTAAGAGTGCAATCACCTGATGAGAAATCAGAAATACTGAGGATGCTAAAGGTTTAATTGAGACCTTCATCCTAATAATGTTCAATGACACTGATATTTCCATATATTTAATCAGACTCATATCACATTTTATAAACTACCCTGATGGTCTAGAATTCATCAATTTCCTAATCACTTATGTACAAGTTGTTGCTTTGGTTAGTGAGAGCCTCATGAGAAGAACACAGTCCATTTTATTTCTATTTCAACATAAAAATCTTTTAAATCCTAGCTCAGTCAGATTCAATAATTTTATTCTTCAAACTAGGAGGAAAGAGTCTGGACATTACACTTTTCAGCTGCATTTTGAAAATACAATATTTTGTCAGTACTTGAAGACTCCTAATTTCGGAAGTCTAACAGACAGTTCCAATTACTAGAACATAGTAGTTTTAAATATCTACTAGAATACAGAGTAACAAAATCACAGGCAATTTTATATTTTAACACACCTTCAAATAGAGCTTTGTACCTTCATGTGATCACGTTGGAATATATACAAGATATTATATCTTGTGATATGGGACCAGTGTTTTCCATTGCTGGCTCCTACTGTGTGGAATGTTGGAGAAGATCGCTAACATCTCAATACAGGAATAAAAATAGTTGTCTCAGTCTACAGACTTTGTTTGCTTGTTTGTTTTAAAAAGTAAATTAATTTATACCTCTTATGATTGTGAAGAAAGCCGGAAACTATAGCTGAGACAGCCATGCTCCCTCATAGTTTTCTGAGTGAAACCATAACTCAGGTGAGAGGAATATACGCACTTCAAAACCCACAAAACTTCAGGCAGCAGTCCAGGTTGAAACAGAGACACTTTGCATTCCAAAAGCCATCTAATCAATGCAGTACTGAAATCTGGCTAGGCCAACATATTCACTGACATCTGGGGTAAATTAACTTGTACTGAACCCTGTATTTTTATCTCAACCATTTCTGGAACTCCAGAGAATGCGTTTAAACACAAGCCGCCTTTACTCCATATGTTCTTGAGCAATATAGGATATGTGGTTAGCGATGTTGATCACTGTAAATACTGAAACTATTTCCACATTAGTGTATTTAAAGTAGAAAATTAGGATTCAGTATTAAGAAATACCACTCACTTAACTCTTAACAATCTTTTACTTCTGATTCTTTCATATTATTATGTCATTTTTATTATTATGTTTTCATGATAGCATGAAGCTGGATATATCTGAAAGATGTATTTAGATACTGCTTAGAAAATAGTAATTTTTTCCAGCATTTGTAATGTCTCAACACAATTCTAGGTGCTTACCCTTAAGAAAAGGTAACTAGGCTACCCAAGAACACTGTCTAACTTTTTCTTACCAGCAATGGAGAGAGGTCAGAAGTCACATAACTCCTTAGGAGACAATACTGCTCTACTTGACAAAAGTACATCTTCTCTCTGTAAGTACTGGGAAATCAAGCAGCACTGGAAGCAAGGCTACGTGTCTAGTCTCAGCTGAGAGAACAAATAGAAATCACTAGGATACCTCCACTCACTAGATGAAAACAAGTTCACATAATAGAAGAGATGGTGAAAATATTTATGGGCTTACAGAAGTTTCAAGCTGGAACAGGACAGCATAAAAGCACCTGAGGTGTACAAGGAATAGATCGCTGTTCAGGACTTAGTCTCCAGTTAAATGTGATTTAGACTGAGTAGAGTTCTTTATGCACACCCACAAGTCTTGATTTAACTGTTTTCCACTATGTGATATAGCAGAGTCTTGAATGTAACACTAGACATAAATTGAAGTGGGTTTCACTTGTGATGATCTGCAGCTGGGCAGAAATGGTCCATAGCAAGTTCTGTGGTTCTCCACTCCACCGTGTTTGCTATGTGGTGACAGAGAGGCTTTCATAAGATAGTGAATAAATGTGTGAAATTTAGCACTAACTATGAAATTATATCAAGCAAGAATAAGCTGCATGAATCTTATTTAATATGAGACCTGAAAAGGCTTTGTATTAGGATGATGAAACACACAAGTGCATTAGAACAAGATTGAAGATATTACGACAGCAAAAATTGTACGCAAATCTTGGCTGAGATGGAGAAATAAGCACTAGGATGTGAATGAGAAACTGGGACAGAAGATTGTAACTGGATTTCAGTAACTTGATGTCAGTTTCACTTTATAGTTTGATAAATAAAAAATCACATGTGCATCAGTGGTCCTGACTATCCTGCAGCTAGTCAGTGTATTCATGATCTTGGTATAATTTCATATTTGAATTTAATCCAATCTATCTATCCATCCCTGTAACTTCCATCATCAACCTATCTGAATGTTGATGGTTAAATTTCTGTATGACAGTCTCCAAAAGAGCTTGCATAACTGGCCAAATGTAATTTTAAATATTAGATACAGCCATACTCAACAAGATAGTCCCAAAGCTTCCACTCTTTCTTTATGAAGGTGATGTCCTGGGAAAATATTGCATGCTTCCCCATGCAGAGATGCTTCTGGTCTACTTCTTTGTCCATATAATTAATTGGAACTGATAGGAGATCTTCAGCTTCCATTAAATCCATAAAAGCACATTCAAAATTCACATAGGCCCAGAACCTCAAACATTTTGAGCGGCATTCTGGATACAGTCTGTGTATTTCTGCACTGTAAGTGAGGAACTGATGCTTCCATGACCTGACACAAGACGCTTCACTCTATTTGTCATTCTCTTTCTTTCCCTCATACAGAAGAATGAAACATTCACCATTATTGCAATTTCTTAGAACTTGTAGGGATAACCTGGTCCTCAAGACAAACTGTGCTCCTCAGGGGAACATAAACTACAAACTGACGAAAGAAAAGCAACAGCAGAAGTAATTTGTGTTTATTCAGCATTTGGCATTAGTGCCATTTTCATGGAAGACATAGACTCAGCTTAAGACTTGTTTCTTTCTTCAAAGAAAAGCATTTGCAACCACAGCCACAGCTTCAAAAAACTACCAGCATCCAGAAAATCCCAAGGTTGAAAAAGCTTGGTTCTGGACTTTTGGTTTAGCTCAATCAATCAAGCATGTTTAACCAGATTTAATGCACACTTCATAGTCTGTGTTCCTATTTACTGTAACTTTCATAAAAAGAACAAATTACTTTAAAATGTATATAAGAAAAAGAAAAATATAGATATTTTTCAAAATATGCATAATGAAATCATGGAACTTAATTCCTTGGGTTGTTGGGAAGGTAAAATATATCTCTAGTTGGGCAGGTTCATGACATTCTCTAATAGCCTCTAGACATGGTAACCCAGAAGTATTTCTTAGCCAAGAAACCCTGGATGCAAAAATGACACTGGGCTAGGTAAGTCTTTTGTCTAATCTAGTACAAAGCATGACATACATATACATGAATAAAGTAAAATAACTTTTGAAATTTAACTATTAATGCTACTTTTCAGTAAAATTATTTCGGCAGACATAGTTATATAATATGTGAATTAAACAAGCATATAATGCAGAAATACAATATAAACACCCAACAACCTTTTCCGCCTACTATAAAAAGTCAACTACAAAAACAAATCCAAAAGAAATAAAAATATAAAGACTAATATATACTTTGGCAAACCTAGAGGTGTAAAATTTAAAACCCACACTCTAAATGTAAGGAAGTTTAAGAGACTGTAAGATACCTGAGCATAGTCTGCAGTTCTTAATCATGTGGAACACGTTCAGAAATCAATAAAATTAGGCAAGACGTATTGCACTAAAATTACTTGTCTTAAATGTCAGGTGATAATGATAAAGAATCTTATACTAATTGGCCATGTGCCCATGCAAGTACTTGACTCTCTCAAAAGGCTGAATATTTTCATACATAATTAAGCCAACACAGATGGTTGAAAAGAACTAAATTGGAAATCAAAAATTAAACCATGATTTCATTGATATCAGCTGTAAAATTCCTGAAGCTTCAGCTTCACTGAGATGCCACCACAGGATCTGCAGTTTCTCTGAAGAAGTTTGTCTTTATTTTATAAATAAAATTGAACATTTCTTTGACTCAGAGTATAAAAGAGAGTTCTTTCCCTTGAGAAATTGGAAATAGAGATCCTACAAACCAAAACGTTTTTTTTTTTTACCAGGTTAAGTATACAACACATCAGGAAAGGAACCCTTTTAAGGAAAGTATTACGCATAAAGAATGTCCTAAAGATGGAGGAATGGACCCAGTCAATTACAGGAAACCAGAAAAGCACTGAGTAACAAGAAATAAAAATCAGGCCAACCCTCAACTGCTCAATTGTTGATTTACATACAGTAGCTATTTTCCAAGTAGCTTTCACGTGTTTCTAATGTCTGATACCGCCAGGTCTTCAAAGCTTCTGATATACTTCCTAACTTTTTGTTCAATGAGAAATTGTAGTTTAAGAAGTACTTTAATAGAAATAGAATTGCAAGAACAAGGGTAACTAAAGTTTTTGACAGTTATTATTAGAAGCTATTTTTACTTTCAGTAATATTTTTCTTTTTATTCAAATAATTTATCTTGGTTTTTCCTATTGCTTTTCAAATTGAAACATTGTCTATTTAATAGTTTATAAAGAAGTAGAGAAATTTGCACATACTATTTTTTTTCAATAAAATATCATCAGAGAGCACTGGTGACAAAAGTTAGATGTAAAGAGGTGATAAGGAAAGCAGCGAAATAATGAAGTTATCAAATATTTCGGGGTTTTTATTTTTATGAAATTTCTTGTAAATGCAGGTGAAATTTGTTCAACATTTTCAACCGAGACTGCTGGATGCAGTGATGTTCTCTTCTGCCTTAGCAATTCTAAGGTGTGACCACACTGTCAAGGTTTAAATTCTCAGAATCCATTTCAGGACACAGATTTTAATCTCCCTGTTAATTGAGAGGCCAGGCCACCCATTGCTCTGAATCAGAGCTACTGCAGAACCTTTGATTAGGGCTATTCTGCTTTGCGTTTAAATATTTATATTCTTCCTGGATGAGAGCCCACAAGCAAAAAAGAGTAAGTGCCTATATTGAAAATTCTCTTTTTGAAGGGAGGGGAAAACTGAGTGCCAGGTTTGGTTGCGTACAAATTTTGTTTTTAAAAGTAATATAGACAGCATCAAACAAAGAGAGGTACAGATCTCAGATACTTACTCAGAGTTGCTTGTGGATTGTTACGGTTTAAACCTGTTGGGGTATACATGAACCTGGGATTATTCTCTTACCCATGCTAATGAGTGCTTAATTTTCTTGACATCATTAAAAAGAAGAAAAGAAAAAAAAACAAAAAGGAAATTTAATAAATTATTTGTACCTGCAAAAATGAAGAAATCAGTTATTTGCACTGTCTTACTCATTATCTCTTTGGCTGTTTCAAATTCTGACCAAAACACAATCCTATGCTTTTATTATAGTTTTTCATTTTTGTTGGAAATGGATAGTAGATGACAAGATACTAAGCCATCATAACACAAACTTGTGAGATTTATTGATTCAGCTCCAAGCTGATGGAGTTTCCATATATCAAAGCTTTCAAGCAGTACTGCACTCACCCTATATTATATCCATTAAGAAGTTTTTTATCATTAAAAATCCAATAAAATATTTATAACTCTGTTACAAACCCCTGATGGTTAGATTAATGCAATTCTAAGCACTATGATTATCTTACACAAAGTTTTACACATATATCTTGTTTTATTTCTTTCTTTTGTTTTTGTCAGTCTGGTGAATTTGATATCAGAGCTATTGGAATTTTCAGGCTACTTATAAAAAGAGGCTCCCTGACAACTGTCTCAAATGTCCATCTTTCTCTAGTAAAATCTGAAATTTAAATCTCCCTGGGGGTTATTTGAATATCCTTTTGTGGATTCAGAAATAATTAGATGATCTCTTATAATGAAGCAATTTATATTAATAAAAGAAAAGCCACAACCTATCTAATGAAGGTTGAAGGTGGACTATCTGCTCCCTTGTTAGCACATCATAATGCAGCATCTTTGTGCTTCTGGGAAAGCAATTGGAAAGTATTCTCAGGAGATGTCTGTACTAGAAAGAACATGAGAATGCACACATACAGGAGTGATTTTCAAAAGAGTGATCTTATTTTAGTGGACAGACAGGAGTCTGCTTTCAAACAGATACATTTTTTTTTAAATTGAAACATAGTTTTTAAGCTGTTTAAACGCTGTATCTCCCCACAACAGAAAAGATTTAGCTACTGATAAAAGTAGAAATATTTTCAATCAAGTTTATCTGTTAATCAAACAAGTTTTTCTGTTAATGCCTGAACTACAATAGCATTCACATTTATTGATGCCAACAGAGATATCTTATATATATGGCTTTTCAAGGCATCCACAGAATCAAGGGAAAAACTCAACATTCTGGAGATAGTTAAGTTCCAACCTTTATTTCTTCTTTAGAATATTATCTAAAATTAGAATAAAAATTTATGCAATTTTTGTGACGCTTATAAATTATTGCCATAGTCACTAGTGTAGCAATTATTCATTCCACAAATAGGTTAAATTTGAGAAGATTTAATCACTAAAAATCCCCTGTATATAAATAAGTGTTTGTGCAGCAGAGAAATAAATTTTTAGGTAGTACCTGTGTATCTTTTTCTCGGAGCATTTGTATACCTAAAAGTCCCACCTGAAAGTTTAACTGCATCATTTTCTAAACCCATTTACCTATGCTAACATAATGAAAGAAAGCACATGCTTCTCAGGTCACAAACTTGGTTTCAGTGCATGTTTGACAAGTTTGGCTGCAGGCACATGATGAGACCTTTCACCTGGCTTGAGGCTAAGACAACTGAGCAGGACATGGAAAGCTACTGGACATAGCACAAGAAATTGTGTGAGAAGCTCACAAAAGTTACAAATCCAGTCATGAGGCATAACCGGACCTCACAGATGATTAAGGTGGAAGCTGACTAAGAAGCAGTCAAAATTCACAGAAAAATGGAGAGAAATTGGGCACCTTTTGGGGAGTACAGCCTTGAAAGGCCAAGACCACCTGAGTAATGATAGCATAACACTAGCATATGTGGCACAGTAACTATTAGAAATAAATTTAGTTTTATTGTATCACACCTGGCACTAGGAGAGAAAAGTTAATTAGGGAAGGTTGTTTGGGTAAAGACTGAGCAGAGAAAGGGGAGAATAAAGGTGTTAAAAAGTAGGCCAAGAAACAGGAAAGGTGTTAATAGGGTGTCCAGATGTGTGTCTGATGCTGCCTGGTGATACCAGCCAGGCAGCCATGTGCAGTTCCCTGCAGCAGAAGAAAGACAAGAAAATGGACCTGTTTGCAGATCATCAGTGTCAGCTCTTCAACCGTGGTCTTGATGGATGAAGTGAGGGGAGGTGGGTGCCCTCTCTGGCCAGTGAGGGAGTCCTTAACTGAGGGGATTGAGCAGTCTCTCATCAACACCTTTATGCCTGATCCAGGACTGATGGCATCAGCCTGACTGCTACTTTATAACAAATTATGTAATTCATCTTGTAATAAAAAGTATTTTTTAAGCAACAGAAAGTGGCATATGAGTCATTGTGCCCTGGCAGCCAGGAGAGCCAGCCATGCCCTGGGGTGCATCAGACACAACATCACCAGCCAGGCAAGGGAGGGGATTGTCCCGCTCTGCTCTGCACTGGGCCGGCCTCACCTCAAGTGCTGGGGGCAGCTTTGGGTACCACAATGTAAGAAAGACATTAAGCTATAGGAAAGCATCCAAAGGAAGGCAATGAACATGGTCAAGGGCCTTGAGGGGAAACCATATGAGGGGTGGCTGAGGTCACTTGGTCTGTTCAGCCTGGAGAAGACAGAGGGGTTACCTCAATGCACTTACAGCTTCCTTGTGAAGAGAAGAGGAGGGGCAGACACTGATCTCTTCTGTGTGGTGACCAGGGACAGGACCCAAGGGAATGGCCTGAAGCTGTGTCAGGAGCGGGTTAGGTTGGATNCCTGAAGCTGTGTCAGGAGAGGTTTAGGTTGGATATTAGAAAAAGATTTTTCCCCCAGAGGGTGGTTGAGCACTGGAACAGGCTCCCCAGGGAAGTGGTCACAGCACCAGCCTGGCAGAGTTCAAGAAGTGTTTGGGCAATACTCTCAGGCACGTGGTGTGATTCCTGGGGATGGCACTGTGCAGAGTTGGGAGTTGGACTCGATGACCCTTGTGGCTCCCTTCCAACTCATTTTGACTGTGATTTTGCCAGTTGAGGCTTTAGGTCCTTGCTCTAGTTTTGAGTTAAACATTAGGTCAGTTTAGCAGAGTAGGTACTGATATTCAAAAACAGAATGCAATCCTGTGCCGTGTGCTCTGGGATGACCCTGCTTGAGCAGGGAGATTGGATCAGATGTCACACTGTAGTCCCTTCCAACCTGACCCATTCTGTGATTCTGTGATAGACACTTCCCAGCTTTGTGTGCATTCTAAGCTGCAGCTTTGAATTGGTCCAGGTTCCTACTTCAGCTTGGAAACACAAACTGGACATGGATGCAGTTTAAGGTTTTAGTGTCATCTACAAACTTGTCATGGCCAAGGAACATAAACTAATTACTTTAGCACTGTAATGGTTAAAGTTTGCTTCAGTTCTGGGCACAGTTCCTCTAGAAGTCGTCTTGTCCTTAAGGAAAGCAGTTAAAGATGAACAAATGTTTCACATTAAGTTTCAAGTACACACTAAATTAGATTTAAAATGCTGCAGAAGATCTAAAATTAAAAATAATTTACTTTTCTAGGTTTGGAATGAATCTTGACTTTCTTTTGTTTTTATTCCTTGAGCTGCATTTCTGAGTTTGACCTATAGTGCACATACTAAAAGTAGAGTGAGAGATCTGCAATGCAAATCCTGACTTTTCATATGCCAATAAGAGGGAAAAAAAGCATGCCAGGAAGTGTGAACTTCTAGTCTTTGTGGTATATGCACTTGATAATTAAAATTATTCTTAAAGTTTCTCTGCTTTGCAGAAACATTTTCTTTCATAGTTTAAAATATAAGGTTAATTTTAAACTCACATTAGAAAGAAAATTTATATTCTACGTCTAATGTGGAATACAAAATGGCGGGCACTATCACATCAAAAGAAGAAATTTCTCAATATTAGCAGGGGAATACTGAAAACTGTAGAAAGCACACTATCTTGTTCAGCTGTAGAGATTTAACCTTGTTACAATAATTCACTTTGTGGTTGAGACCATAAATTAAGGACTCCCTTAAACTCTATAGGATAATCACTAAGGCAGAGTCATATATCTAATAAAAACATTGTAAGAAGAAAAGGTCAGGTTTAAAAAAAGGTGAGTACAAATTATTTTAATAAATTTCACATCTAAATATATGCAAATAATTTTCTAAACATTTAAGATTAGTAGCAGCTATGTCTTCTACACATATGACTGAGGAAAATTTCAAGATGGATATAAATCTTCAATGAAAATATTGCAACTTTATCATTTCCCTGAACTTATGAGATCTGTTATTTACGTCTTTTATTCCCATTCTCTTCTATTGATCAGAATGTAGAAAGAAAGATCAGCCCCCTCTTATGAGTCCTCATTGTTTGGAGGAGAAACTGTGGCATCACATAGAAGATGCTGTGTGTTGGAAGTACAAAACTCCCAGATTTGCTAATTGTGGAGTTATTTTAACTGAAAAAAAAAAAAAGAGGAAAATATCTTGAATAAAAATAATTATAATTTCTTTAACAGCTCTGTTAGAGATCTTGGGTATCTTATGTATGTCGCATTACACTAAGCTGCTGATCATTTTTGCTGCATAGTTTATTCTAGTACTATGTAAGGTCAAGGTTTCTTTTCTTCATGGGAAACTGAGATGGGGAGATCTTGAGGTGAAGCCGCAAAGGATCTTTAATGGGATGCTGTTGCCTAAATATAGATTAAATTTCTAACTTCCCCTGCTGACTGTGAGACCTATCCAAGCTTGGCAGAACATCTTTGAAATGAGACATTATCAAGTATGCATTGCTTAAGATCCTATGTCCCAACTAGATTAAGCTCCTATATACAGAAGACTGGGCTCTGTAGAGTAGAGACTCCTTAACCTTGCAAATTCTCTCTTCATAATTGTTCATATTGAATATCATATAAACACTCTCTGAAAGCACTGGCTGGTTTAGTGGTGTTTGATTTAATAATTTCAAGTAGTGTGGACTTATATGCTTTCTAAAAGTCTTCCACAAATAACACTTAGAGTCCTTTAAATGCCTGTTCATTTGCATTCAAAGGTCATTGCTCTCTGAAATCATGGCAGCACTCCTGTATGGGACACATCAGTGTGGAGAGTCATTTTTACATAAGGAGAAATAACAGAATTAGCAGCAGTGTAGGAGAAGGTAATGGTAAAGGAAACCTTTCACCTTTGGAGCAATGGTGAAGACTGTGAAGATTCAGCATGACATGAGTATTTGCCAGTGTTTGCAGATGTCACTGTCTTGAGATGTGTCCCTGCACCTGCTTGTCATTGTTTTCGAAGATTCCAGAAGGGACTACAGCCCCAGCTGAGCCATAGTGTCTGATCAATGGCATACTCTTGGGCCATTGCAATGTTGACTAAAGCAGATTAATTTAAGTCAAATTGAATGTTACTGTGGATTGAAAAGAGCCTGTTTTAGTCAACATCTTAATGGCAAAGGAGTGCTTACCAACAGGCAGCTAAAGGGTTCTCTGGGTCTAAAATGGGTGTTAAGCCCTGCATGACACTGATCTGATCCATCCTAGGGCACAGTGAAAGAGCAGTGTGGGAAAGCCTAAGCCTAAGACTATTCCAGTTAAGGAGATGGGTTTTTTTAGTCACCTGTGTATTCCAGATGCTGGGTAAGTTTGCAGCCTCTACACCACTTTTTCACTGGCGTTGCTTGCTGCTTTCCTGCTGCACTCAGCCTGTGCTGCCTTACTGGGGTGCTTCATATAGAGACTCAGTCCTGCTCAATACAAAACAGAACAGAGGAAACTCTAGTCAAAGACTGGGACAGTGTGAATGTGTCCACATATTATATTTGTAGATAATTTGTTTGTTGTTCAGGTTTTTGTAATAGTATATGCTGTACCTCTAGAACTCTTGGTAAGGATGGTACTTAATATCTTGTTTAACTCAAGCTCCCAAATGCTTTGCTCTATCTTTGCCCTCTTCCTCATTAAAAGAAAGAAAGGTAAACATATGATTCAATACTTTTGAAGTCAAAAACATTTTGGGGAAACAGTAAAAACCAATCAAACTCTAAAGAAATCCTTTGTAGCATGCACTATCTCATTCAAAGCACAGAGGTAAAAACTTTCAGGCGTAACAGAAGACTACAAGACGAACTTTTAATATTCAGTTTTCTAGTACCAATAATAGCAGCAATGGTAGATAAACTATATTGAAATTCACTGAAGGAAAAAAGAAATAGTGTCATAATAGAAAGCCAAGTCCATGGCTTAGATCACAAAACCTAACCCAAGTAATTTAATATTTTCATAAAGTTACATATTGATTCCTAGAGAATAATGCAGAGCATTAAAATCGATAGCTCTGACAAGGAAGAAAAAAAATCAACAACAACCAAGAAACCAGATGCAGAAAGTTGCTGAAATAATGAAGCAAATCATCAACTAATGCTCATAGTTATGGCTAAAGCGGTAAGGAGTAAATACAATGTTATATCTATTCCCCATTCCCTTTACTATCACCAGCAATAACCTTAAAACATGTTCAAAGAATATAGAAAATGGAATTAAACAGTCAATGTTTGACATGAAAGATATGTAGTTCTCTCTTCCCTCCCTTACTTTCCCAGTGAGAGCTCAAACCCATACCATATAGGATTGAAGAGTCTCCAGGGGAAATGATAGCTCATGAGTAACACTGTAATTTCAATAAAACTTAATGCAAAGACAGGTCTGAATAACAACTTAAAGGAACCACATTTATCCAGGAAGACTCTGAAGAACCACCCTCTTCATCTCTTTGGGAAATTATTTGAAGGGAAAAGAGACTGAAAGAGATTAATCTTCTATGTTGGCTCAATCATTTAGCAGAAACAAAGCATTACAAGAAATCTGAAAGAGTGGGAAGTCTCTGAATCTAATGTAGAGAGTCATTTACTCTTGTCCACACATCTCTGGAAGTGTTCAAGGCCAGAATGCATGGGGCTTTGGGCAAGCTGGTTGTAGTGGGTTGACAGTGACTGGATGCTGAGTACCCACCACTCTCTCACTCCGCTCCACAGCTGGACAGGGAAGAGAAAATATAACGAAGGGTTCATGAGCTCAGATAAGGACCCACCTGCTCTGGTATGGGTCTCCTCCACAGGCTGCAGGTGGATCTCTGAATCTCCGTGGTCCTTCATGGGCTGCAGGGGCACAACTTTTTCACCATGATCTGCACCACAGGCTGTAGGGGAATCTCAGCTCCAGTACCTGGAGCACATCCTGCCCCTCCTTCTCCACAGACCTTGGCATCTGCAGAGTTGTTCCTCTTGCATATGATCACTCTGCTCTTCTCTGGCTGCAATTACAACTGTGCAATAACTTTTTTTTTAATTCTTCTTAAATATCTTATCATGGAGGGGTTATGACCATTTTTAATCAGTCCAGCCTTGACCAGCAGCAGGTCTGTCTTTGGAGCTGCCAGGGATTGGCTCTACTGGACATGGAGGAAGCTTCTTGCAGCTTCTCACAGAAGCCATCCCTGTAGCCCTCCCCACCACTACCAAAGCTTAGCCATGAAAACCCATGCAGTGGTCTAGTGAAAGTTGCCCCTGCCCATGGCAGGGTGATTGAAACTTGGTGATCTTTAAGGTCCCTTCCAACAAAAACTATTCTATGATTCTACAATGATTCTGGAAGCTAAAGTGTATCAAGAATTGTTACACCTCATGCAGAAAAATGCACTTGCTTGAAGAGTACAGAAACAAGTATTAATTGAATGTTGGGCACAGTTTTGCACTTCAACTCTAGAGCTCTTTTGCATGTACTTTCTATATATATTTATGTGTTTGATATATGATAGTGTGAATGTTCATAGAAATTACTATTCATATGCCAGTATTTCCAATGAAAAGATTTTTCAATCTGTATTCACCTATAATATTTCTTACAGTAATCTACATTTCGTGCGTACAATGGATATAAATAACTTGCATAATGCAAGATATTAGAGTCAAACTGCTATTTGAAATTCAAAGCATACCAGATGTTTTCCTAAAGAAATTACATATTTATGATTATATGAAATACAAATAATAATGCATAATTTATTTATTTAATGCTATTACATGCGAATTCTCCATTGAGAATTCAAAGGTAATTTTCTTGATTAAATATAAATTCCAGCCCCCCAAAAGTTCTCCCTGGAAAGAAGTGAGTTTTGACTAACAAAACCTGGTAAACATAAGAAAAGGGTTAAATGGCAGAAAGTTTTCATAATTATTGCTATAAAATTATTCTCTCAGTAAAAATGACCATTGAAAAAGAACATTTAAATTATACAAATTATAATGTATTTTCCCTTCTGACACCTTTCCCACTAAGAATATTATTTAGTAAGACATCTTTACTCTTTTTTTTTTAATGTTTTCAAATCTGAAGCAACATAAAGAATAAAGGAGAAGAAATCTTATGTTTAAGGAGTAAATAATCAAAAGATTTCTCTCAATAATTCTGGTCACATATTGTCAAGACTCTCAAGAAAGTATAACACAGCCTTTACATATTATATAAATTAACTTAAAAATGTCTTTGATTTTGAAACAATTCAAATAAGTTTTAAAAATCTTCCGTGAAGAATCTACAAGGTACAAGCTGCATGAACTTTCTAGGACTAATCTTTGACACATAATAAGATATTAAAAATAATGCTTTTGTTTAATTTCCTTATGCTTTCCTTTTTTTTCCAAAAGTCGTCTTTAAAATTACTACTTCTTTTCATCAAATATACATTGAAATATAAATGCATGACAAGTGACAAAAAATACTTATTTCGCATTAGAATTTAAATGTTTAAGAAAATGTTAATAAGCTAGTGAATTTCAATATGAGAATCCCTTTTGGCTTGCTCTTGCTTTCCACAAGTAAAAATTAAATGTAAGCTAATCTCCACCATAAAGAATGAGGCAAAGAATAATTTAATACTCACATTAAAAGCTGATCCTCCTTTTTATTTCTCTTGTCTGAAATTGCCCAGGATTAATATCACCACAGATAAAATGTAAGATCTTTACAAAGATCCAAAATTATGAAATACTGAGCAAAACCAGTTCATGAATTATGAATCTGAAAAAAATGAGAACCATGCATGTCAAAACATTCAGAGTACTCTCTAAAAAAGTACCAAAAGATAATACTACTATAACAGTACTATAACTCAAGAAACTGATTTTGTGTGATGGGGAAATGACCCTTACTATCTGGAATAAATAATAAAAGTTCAGTAGTAAAAATGATTCAGTAATAAAAATGATCTGTGGTCTGAATGCTGGCAAAACAGAGCACAGATCCATAAAGGTTCAGCAACAGACTGTATGTAAATGCATATCCTATTGCCATGGATTTGGCCCATTTTATTGTATCGTCTGATAAGAGGCCACTCATTAAAAAATTTTCTAGACCTGAAACTCATAAGAAGATTCACCTTATAAGTGCACAGCTACTGGAAGACAAAAATTGCTGTAGTGCACACAGGGACAGGGTAGGTTGGGGTATTTTATCCTCTAACCTTAGCAAAGAGAGAGCTTTTCTGATTTTCTGGTGTCAGGTCAAAAAGTAGGGAGAAGCGTAGAATGAACTGTGAACTACGGGCCAATTAAAACAGGACCATTTAAAATGACCCTAGTAGAAATCGTGCTTTTTCCTTTTTTTCAAAGCTAAGAAAAAAATGTGCTGATCACGGCATTATCAGGCAGCCAGCCTCAATTGCTGGTTTTGCAGCAACAGTAAAATATACTTTTTGTAGCGGTGTTTATATCTCCTTTGTCCCAGTTCATACATCTTTCTGTGCTAAAGCTCCCCACTCTCTTGATAAGCTGGGCAGTCAGGGTGTGCAGCCGTGTGACTGAACCATCTCCTTCCCTTCATTTTGTGCTCCATTTTAATGGAATGATCTGAAGAAAAAAAAAGTGAAAAGCTCTCACTGTTTTCTAACCTTTCCTAAGAGATGACCTTTCCATTAGATATGGTATAGTGACCTACACTGTTGGAGGCCTTTTAAAGACAGTTGGTTTGCCATTTCCCAAATGGATTTGTTTGTCTGGAAACCAAATCATTAGCTTTGAGGCTCTTTACATGTTGGAAGTTAGCCAGCAATATTTTATGCTGTGTACAAGTTCCGTTTCAGAGCTCAGACCTGAATTTTTTACAGCAAGATTACTGGTATCTCAACTACTCAGTCTCCGTGGGAGTGAGACTCTGGTCCATTCCAGGAAGGGAAGCGAAGGGTGATCTCGAGTGATATTAACCATCTCAGTTCAGGAGAAACTTGATTTTTATGATATCACCATCATTGCTAAGAAATGTCTATTTTAACTGTTTGAAGCTAAATTCTTTACATTCTTTTCCATAAAACCTTTTTTTTTTTTAATTTTATTTTACATGTGTCCAGAAATATACAGATATTTTTAAAGAAAGTCTTCTGACTTGTTGTTTTTTCTTGTTTTTTGTCTTGTTTTGTTAAACTTTTTTTTGCAAGGGTTGTCAAGCACTGGAACAGGCTGTCCATGTCAGTGGTGGAGTCACCATCCCTGGAGGTATGTAAAATACCTGTAGATGTGGCACTTGGGGACGTGGTTTAGTGGTGGACTCGGCAGTGCTGGGTTAATGGTTGGACTCGATCTTAAAGGTCCTTTCCAACATAAGTGATTCTATATTTCTATTTTCTCTTCTCTCTTCTATTGCAGAAAAATGCATATTTCATATGCTTATTCCTTATACTACATTCTTAACAGTAAAAAACATAAATATTTTTGTTCGTTTATAGAAAGCTGGAAAAAAAAATCCTGAAACTTAACAATTTAGCTGCAAAAAATACTAAATGAGAACACATAGGCCATACTGAACAAAACAAACCTCCAATAAGTTAGCTAATCATAACAACTCATGACAAAAGGTGGTAAAGGACAACCACATTATCCAGGGAAAAAAAAAAAAAAGAATGATAGCTTATCTAGGTTCTGTTTTGTTTCATGGCCTCCAGACAGAAAACATGCCTCCAGCCTTCTGCAGCACTGTGGTTGGTGACTGGCACAGAGTATCTGCATCAGGTTAAAACCAGTAAAGCGCTTGCTTCTGCAATGTAATCCTCTGATGACCATTGCCTTTTGTATTTCTTGTAAAGCACAAAATGTCTGGAAGAGAAAACGTAACTTAGGAAGATGTGGATCTAATCTCTGTGAAAGATTGCCATTTACATTTCTAAAGCAACCACATATTTGGTGTCTATGTTCACAGATATAGATACATATGTATATAAATATATATGTAAATATATACTTATCTATGTAATTAATTGTACATATACATGAAACTGCAAAGTCTGTGCCTTTAAACAAACAAAAGAGTGGCCCAGAGAGCATCTGTAGTGCCATGGAGCTTTTAAGAGGGATCAGTTGCTCACTGTTCCTTACAAATCACAAACTAGCATCAGGCAAAGGCAGTAGATAGCAAGTTCAGATAGAAGAAATACAAGTATTTCTTGACAGTCCGTAGTTAAGCTGTTAAGCTACTTGGCTCAAGATGTGGGAGTGCTAAAAGTCTGCAGGAACTCATGTGTTAACTAGAGAAACTATATGGAGAAACTACATATCAAAATTATGACCATTGTTTCAGGATATAACTGAGATGTAATTTCTTAGAGGTGAGAAGGATATCGTGAAGAACTATCACTATTTGTTTGGGGGGGTTAAATATGTTTATAATACACACTTAATTTGTTCCTGTCCTCTGTGTTTCACCACTGCTGGCAGGAGAATACTCAGATAAATGTTTCTTTTGTTTTATTCATTATAGACAGTTATCTATTTTTATAACTTTTAGTTTATTCTTAACAAAAAATAGTTAATTTCATGCAAAGGCAAATGATGGCATTCTGCACATTGCCACAGAAGTGTTTGTGGCCAATAGTGTATCTCCAGGGTGTAAATCAATTAGTTAAATCCATGTTTTTCATGTTCTAAAGTATTTTCCCTTTTAGGAAAACCAGAATTAATTGGCCTTGTTTATTTTCTGTGGGACAGTGCTCAGAGCTTCAACTTTTGTTTCAGTGAAGTGCAATAATGCCTTCATTGTGAGCTGGAACCCTTCCCAGGTTTGTATATTCTTACATAGCAAAACTATGTAAATAGAATATCATATAATGGAAGTCTAGAAGTGAAAAAAAAAAGAACACAAAACCCCCACCTTTTGTGTACACTTTTCCTTATTTAATTTCTTCATTAAAGAAAAGAGTTTGGACAAAAATTTTAATGATTTGTTCAAATAAGACCATCTAAGATACTTGGGTAAAAAAAAAGAACAAGACAAAAAACCTGGAAAAAAATTGAAATCAGAGCAGATGACAGTAAAAAAAATCCTCTTCTTCTTTCCTAGAAACAAACTGATCAACTATTTTCTATGAACAGCAATGTAATGACTCTAAATAAGTTCTGATTATATTTCACAGCTGCTTTTGCTGTGATCCACCTTGACTGGAATATGAATATTAGTGGTCTGGGGTTTTTTCTGAGTTCCACAGATGTCTGCATGACAGGCAGAAAGAAGAAAATTTTTGATACAAGATTTTTACTTTATTTGTTTGTGGTCAAATCATGCTTTCCAAGCTAAACAATTATGCCCGTGCAAGAGTTTCGTCTGTATCAAACTTTAACACATTCTAGCTTGATTGCTCTGATTAGCAATATCTACTCTAGAGCCCTCCAGTAACTGTGACATTCTTAAGCCATCAACAGTAGCATGAATCATAAGATACATGGCTGTCAGTATTAATTTAACCTTTGTGAAGTTACATGATTAAGAATCACTATAGTTTCCTATCTCCGTATCCCAGCCATTAGCAACTTTAAAACCCTAGCGCAAGAACATGTATCTTGTGAACTTGAGTTTACAGAAAGTTCTGTTCAGTGTGTTAGTGAATTCTTTACTATGCTTTTTCATATATTGGTTTATACCTCACACTTGTAAGGGACTTAAAGATCACAATTGCCTTAAACACTGTCAAGGCCACAGAACGAACTTGCCATGAGATCAGCCTCACAGTGTGAACTTGAGATAAGGATAGAAGAGAGGAATTTGCAACAGGAAGGCACTACTTCCAGGCCTAAAGAACTTGAGTTTTGGTTAACACATCCTGGCTAATGCATCCAGACAAGAATTCCCACTGTGGTAGGCTGTGGGAAAGGAAGCAACTTCTTATACACATATCACTCCAAGTTATGGGAACATCTGCAACCACCCTGTGGATACCCAGGACTTGGACTACATAAAACTTTCACCCCCAGAAGAATGACTCCAGGACCCCCAGCACTGAGAAGATCACAGTGAAGAAAGATCTGCAGTCTGGATCCATGGGTGGTGATATCTTTCTATGTATTCTCTCTCTTCTCGCTCTCTTGCTTCCTCTCTCCCCCACCCCATTCCTGTTTCTTTCTATCTCTTACATTTACTACGAAATAAAATCCATACAAGTGCCTTTGGCATATGATCTCATTTGCACCTTAATTCAGGCAGAAGCATCTCTCAATAATTGGATCTTAGCAATGGTGCCTTGTAAAAGTGTCTACACAATATTACAAAAAGTTTGAGGCACCTACTTATGCATTAAATTTGTTAATTACTTTCTCGTACTAAAATGACCAAATCTAACAGGTAGGAACTTAGATCACACAAAACTACAAAAGCACTGGATTTGCAAGCTCTGTGGGATGCCTTCAAGCAGTGTAAAAGGTTTACAAAGTTCATAGAAAATTATTCTTGAGAACAGATACAAAACTGATTGTCTGACTCTTGAAATACCAGTAGGTATTCAAGCATGAAAATGCATGCATTCTTGCATACAGTACATGGTTTAAAATAATCAGGTATTTTATCCATGAAAACTTATAGTATCACATGTTTTTTTAAGTTTTATGAAACTTTGGTTTTTTTTTTTTTTTAGCCAGAAATGCTCAAAATTTCTTTGGAGTTAGAACCTGAAACATCTTGTGTTAAAAAAAAGGGAAATCAAAGTGCAGTAAAATGTTTCAAATGTGTTTTACCTTTTTGGAAACATGAACCTTCACACCTAAAAGAAGGTGAAAAAAACAGGGTGTGGATCAAAGTATGTAATCCATAGGCGTAATGTATGTCAGCAAATTACCTGCAGCTAGATGCCATTGCTCTGCCAGATGTGATGTGCATCAAAGCTGATGCAAAGATTAACACTAATGGATAGAGATGTAGGCTGCAAGAAAGAGAAATTATTCAACATTTTGTTGCCTGAGGACTAGATCTTTGCTACATACCCTTACTATCTAGAGTTTCTTTTTCCCTTATGTTTTACTTTATCCAGCTCAAAAGCTTCATTTTTAACTTTCTGTCTGAAGTAGATTTCGTAGTTTCCTCAAAATTAAGGAAGTTCATGTTAAACCACTGATGATTCTTTCCCACAAATATATTTTGCACAAATGATATGAATGAGGTGTGTGAACTCTCCAGAAGTATTCTTCATGGCTCTCACATAGGTAAGCATAACTACAGACAGATACAGCATTTTGATTTTCTTGTGTTCACTCTGGGGTTAAAGAAATAGTTTATGAGAGTAATCTTATTACATTACAAAAACAGGTTTTTTGGGATGAGTTGATAATAATCTCTAAACTCCACTCTAACCAATTATTCTCTGGGCTTGATTTCTGCCTGTTGTGTTTTCATAGATTCTTTCCTTTTTCTGTATTTCCCTTCTACCTTCACTGTTAAACAGATAAAAATTTTGAGTTCCTTCCTTATACCTAATGTATTCTGTATTTATTATTTCAGTTACTTTCAATCTAATATATAGCCTGAGCTCTGAATATTAATGCTGCCAATAATTAGATAATTTAAGTGTAATTATAACTGATTACAATAATAAAAACAGAAATTATAAAATATTTTTTCAGAATAAATTATTCAATGTATCTAACTGTTCTACCAGTTGTTGCAGATATTTTACTGCAACACTCAACATCAAAATGAAGTTTTAAGAGTATGATTTCTTTCCTGCTAAGCAATCCATTGGGCTTTGTGAAACTTTTATTCTTCTTTAAAAGTAACATATTCTCTTTCTATCATACTTTGAGTATGCTGTAACACAAATGATAAATAATCATAATGGATTGAAATTTATTCTGAGGACCAATTCAGACTCGTTCCTGGGAACTAACTTCAGCTACTAAATTTTTGTTTGTTTTGATGGTAAAGATATTGGCAAATGAAGAAGTGGACTTAAACCACAGAATTGTTTCTATGGATCATTGAATAGCTAAAAGTTCAACAATTTTTCTACATATTCAAGTGAGCCCTCAGTGGAAATTATGTTTTACAATTGTACAACTGGAGTACAGTTTTTCAAATAACAGTGTCACTGGTGATGAAAAGCCTTTTGAAAAGGACAAACAAACGTTTGACTTCTCTGCTGTTTTTCTTATTATCTTTTACTTTGGCACACAAAATTCTTTAGTCTAAGAAAGCATTTGGAATCAGAGAAAATGATAAGAGACTGCAACATAAACACCAGGTTTCTGATTATTGTGACAGTTCAAGAATGAATACTGTATTTACTTTAGTGACATGTAAAAAAAATTAAATATCTGTAGCAAACAGTTTTGTACACAGCTGAAGATTAGAACTATATTTTAAAAAAGAGCAAAAAGAAAGAAAAAACCCCACTGTCTTTTCTCATTTCTAAGACACCTATCTCAGTATCGTATCCAAAATCTAGTTTCATTTTCCATTCCGGATAGAGCTCTATATAAATACATAATCTCAAATTCATCTGAAACTTTATTAAATTTGAGGTTAAAAAAATTAATTAAGAAATACAAAAAATTCTAAATCCTCTAAAGAATGGCAAACTGTGGAGAAAACTACAGCAAACTTTATGATGTATAGGGTTCAGATTTGTTTCAACTGCAGTCTTCAGGATTGTTGTTAGTATAAGTAATTAGGGTGCTTGTCAAACAATGTATTTCATGACACCCATATCCCATGAATCAGGTTAATTGTGGTGTTCATAACAGGCAGGGCAGGATATTACTTATGCTCTTTAAATTGTCCATTTATCAAACTCTGGTGTTTCACAAAAGGAGATCTATAGGGTCACATCTAAAATATCAGAGACAAGACAAAATATATCTAGTCTATTTCAGAACATTTAAAATAAATCTATTCATTTTGCTCAGTTTGAATTCAGATCTGACCTTCTTTGTTAGCCAGTCATGGCAACCACGAATAGCTAAAAATCTTAAATGTATTGGGAGTATCTGACATCCACATGTTTTTTCTGTGGCAGAAAAAGACATCACAGTTGCAGGTTTTTCAGTAGAGTACAGCAAATAAAATATTTCATAAGGAAAAAGAATTGTCCTAAGGGAAACAATGGAATTTGGGAATGAATGAACATTGACCTTACTCTTATCTAAACACAGTGATGCATGAAAGTCCTTTAAGGAAATATGTTTGACATCTCTATGTCGACGGTGGAGAGCTAAAAAGGGGTTTGATTCATAAAAATAATAAAAGTACCCTTCCTGGCTTCAAATGAAATACAAATTAGTGTCAAATATTTTGGTTATATTCACAAACATCATTTGATATGATCTGTGTTTTAGTGTTGGATGTGTTAATGATCAAGAAGCTTATACAAGGCATCCTTTCCTTTCACAGGGTAAGATCATCACAGAGCTTTCTTTGGGAACTCCTGTATCAGAGGGATTTACACAAGCAGACTCTGAATCAAAGAATAAATGGACTTTCCAGAAATATAACACAATTCAGTTAGAGGGAAAAAATTGTAATTCATTCAGACCAATCTCCTGCCCAAAGTAGTGATAATTTCAAAGTCAGATCAGTTTGCTCAGATTCTACCTAGAAAAGTTTTAAATATCTCCAAAGGTGAAGATTCTGTAAACCTACTAGATGGTTTCACTTTTGAAATTTTGTGTCTTATTGTTATGACTGAACAGGAGCCTTTCTTCTGCACAATCTTTCCTTTATATAGAAGATAAATTCTGTGTTATTCTCCTAGAGTGTTTTCTTTTCTAGACTAAACAAAAAACATTCCCTCCACCTCTCTAAACATCCTGTGCACTAGCCCCGCTTTTATCTTGGTGGCCCTCCTCTGGACTCCCTCCAATTTTTCCATCATGTCTTCTGCTTTGGAAGGCTCCAAACTGAATGCAGCACTACAGATGTGGCCCCAAAAATGTGAAATAAAGGGGTTAAATTACTTTGTTTTTCCTAGTAGGTAGGAATTTTCTGCCTCAGATCATAGAAACATAGAATCATAGAATGGTTTGGGTTTTAAGAAAACCCTGAAGATCATCTAGTTTCAACCCCACTGCCTTCAGTTAGACCACATTGCTCAAAGGCCCATTCAACCTGGCCTTAAACACTTCCAGAGATGGGGCATCCACAGCTTCTCTGG
>VZRN01004441.1:576904-599904 GCA_013397935.1 Dasyornis broadbenti | reverse complement strand
AGTAAAGAATTTCCTCCTAATATCTAATCTAAAGCTACTCTTTTTCAATTTAAACTCCTTCCCTCTTGTCCTTCTACTACATGCCCTTGTAAATAGTCTTGCCCCATCTTTTCTGTGAGTTCCCTTCAAGCACTGGATGGCCACAGCTAGGTCACCCCAAAGCCTTCTCTTCTTCAGGCTGAAAAACCTTTATTCCCTCAGCCTTTCCTCATAGGAGGGGTAATCCCTGCCTATAATCAACTTGGAGGCCCTCCTCTGCACTTGCTCCTACTCATCAACATCCTTCTTATTTTGGGGACCCCAGAGCTGGATGCAGCACTCCAGGTGGGGTCTCACCAGCACGGAATAAATAGAGGGGCAGAATCCCCTCCCTCACACTGCTGGCCACACTACATTTGATGCAACCCAGGATATGTTTGGCTTTCTGGGCTTCAAGTGCACATTGTTGGGTTATGTCCAGCCTCTCATCCACCAACACATCCAAGTCCTTCTTGGCAGGGCTACTCTCAATCTGTTCATCCAGGCTGAGAATGCCCAGCCCATGTTGATACCAGGGATTGCCCCGACCCAGGTACAGCACCTTGCACTCGGTCTTGTTAAACTGCATGAGATTGCCATGGACCCACTTCTCAAGCCTATCTTGTTCCTCTGGATGGCATCCCATCCTTCAGGTGTGGCAACAGCACCACTGAGCTTGGTGTCATCTGCAAATTTGCTGCTGGTGCACTCAATCCCACTGTCTGTGTCATTAATTAGGATATTAAATAACACTGGTCCAAATTTGGACCCTTGAGGGGCACCACCCATCACTGATGCCCATTGGGACTCTGAGCCATTGACCACTACCCTCTGGATGCCACCATTCAACCAATTCCTAATTCACCTAACAGTCCACCTGTCAAATCCATCACTTTCCAATCTGGAGAGAAGGATATTGGGGGAGACCCTGTCAAAGACTATTCAGAACTTCAGATAAATGACATCTGTAGTCCTTCTCTTGTCCACTAATGTAGTCACTCCATCACACAAGGCCACTAGGTTGGTCAGGCATGATTGTCCCCCAGTGAAGCTGTGCTGGCTGTCTCAAATCACCTTCCTATTCTCCATATGCCTTGGCTTCTAGAAGGAACTGTTCCTTGATCTTCCCAGGCACAGAGGTGAGGCTGACAGCTCAGTAATTCCCACGGTCTGCCTTTCTCCCTTTTTTAAAGATGGGTACTGTTTCACTTTCTCCAGTCTCTCAGGACTTTTCCTGACTGCCATGACTTTTCAAATATCACGAAGAGTAGCTTGACAGCTACATCAGACAATTCCATCAGCACTCTAAGATGTATTTCATTTGGTTCTATAGACTTGTGAACATTCAGGTTCCTCAGGTGGTCATGAACCTGATCTTTCCTTACAGTGGGGAGGACTTTGCTCTCCCAGTTCCCATCTTGTCCCCACCCACTCAAGAGGTGTGGGAAGGCAGGTTACCATTGAAGACTGAGGCATAAAGTTGTTAAGTACCTTGGCCTTCTTCTCGCTCCTTGTTACACATTCACCAGTGTTATTTACAAAAGTGGGTAAACATTCTTTGACCTTCCTTTTCTGCTTAATGTACCTGTAGAAGATCTTCCTGTTGTTTTTTTGTGTCCCTTGCCATGTTCAGTTCCAGTTTTGCTTTGAACTTCCTCACACCCTCCCTACGCAATCATAATTCTCTACACTCTTCACAGGTTACCTGTCCTTGTTTCCACTGCTTTTGATTTTTGCCCTGACCAGCAGTTCTCTACTCAGCCATGCCTGTCTCTTGCCTTCCTTACCCAATCTCTTGCTCCTGGGAAATGCTCGCTCTTTTGCTCTATGGAAGACTTTAAAAATCTGCCAGCTCTGTTCCTCTGCCTTGTCCCCGAGGGTATTCTCCCAGGGGATCCCACTGACAATCTCCCTGAAAAGCTGGAAATCTGCCTTCCTAAATTTCAGAAGCCTGACTTTACTCCTTGCCTGACCTATATTCGGATCAAGATGAAATTAGCTGCTTTTATCACTAAGCATCAATATAGGCGGCATGCCTTCACAGAAAAATGAATATTGGCTTTAAAAACACTGGGAAGAATACCATGTTGTGTGATACACTGAAAACCTTGTGCTTTATGTACTGTGATCCATAATATTTATTTGATATAATGTGATATTCAAGTAGTTTTGTTTTGTTTTGCTGTGGTCTTTCTGTTTTGTTTTGCTGTGGTCTTTTTATTTTGCTTTGTTTTGTTTTCATTTTTAAAATAACAAATAGTGAATATATTTTGAAATAAAGTAACAGTATTTACACTAATCAAACTGACCTGGAACATGCCATACAGATCTTATTTTAATTTCAAGAAAATGAAATTTCTTGCTGCACAAATTTCTTGTTCACCAATTTCTATGAAAGACACTTATTGAAGAACATCAATAACTGAAAATATCTGCTTTTATCAGAGCAATTGTACCTTGGAAGGAACAAGTATGAACACGAAACACAATAATGAGGCAGTTGCAGCACAGTGAGGTCTAGCTACAATGAAGGAGTTAAAAGTAATAAGAGTTAACAATTTAAAGTATAAAGAGAATGTAGGTGTGGAAGGCAGAATTCAACATTGTGGCATAAGTAATTATGTTAACAAATACAAATTAACAAATCAGAGACAAGTAATTTTAATAGTTATGAATACATTTGGGGAAAAGAGACTGATTTATTGAAATACCTGTGTATTTTCTATTTTGTCTTATTTTGTCAAATTTCCAGGTGGAGGCTGAAGACACCAGTGTGTTGTGTATTTCTAAATTTTAAGCCCAAACATTGAAGCAAAACTCTCTCTAGAAATTCTGAAGAGTTGGTCTGTCTTTGGTAATTAGATATACTAAATTACTGCTTTAGGATCTTTTAGAGTCTTTTCTTTTGCTTTTGTATTTTATTTTATTTTCTTTTTTAAATTTTTGTAGGCGATGTGGATCACAGCAAAGAAAGATTTCTCTTCCTCAATATGTGTTCACATTTTTCTGTGGCTACAAACAGAGTAGAGCTGTCTGAAAGGAAAAACCATGGGTATGATGTGGATGGGAAGATGTGAGCCTTTTGCTTTTGTACTATGTTTAACTTGACCCAAGGCAGTCATTCTATTTTCTTAAACTTCTGTAGCAGAAAGTCTACGGAGCAGTAGAAAAACAAAATACACCACAAAGATGCACAAACTGACTTTACCCAGGGGCCCATTTATTAGTTCAATACATGTAAGCTAAAGAATTCTGTTAACAGATTTCACTTACTTCATTGTTATATATATTTCCCAAAAAAGAAAAAGAAAATAAAATTATCATTTCGCATTCCCACCTTCCCTAAGTCACCAGTGAACTAGCTGGAAAGAATGACATTAGTACCAGTCTTTTTGATCCGACTCAGTGCGTCTCTGGTCAGACAAAATTACAGTGATGGAAACAGAAAACTTGCCTTATTCCTTGAAGTCATAGCTATACTGCTAGTTTCAGAAACAACAATCCTGGCATTCATCAGCCCAAGACCAGGTTTAGAAACAGGTACTTTACAGAACCAGTGGGTATTTATTCAAGTAAAAGTAACTCTTTCAATGAGTTATGTTTAGTAATACCCAAACATATTAGACAGATGATTACAAATGTTCTCGGCAGGCTATAAACTTACAGGTTTTATGGGTAAACCAGTGTTTGAGTACCATATCTCATGCTATGATATGCACAAAACAATTTATAGGAGACCCATTTTACTTTTAATTAACTCTTTAATAACATTGCTAATTAGTTTTAAAATACAGCATAGATAAAACACTACGATATTCATTCATTATCTTTGAGCCATTTTCTCTCTTTGATATTTTCTGAAAAAATAACTTTATCAGCTGTTCTTTATAGTGTCACATAAACACCACAAACAGAAAACTCTTTGGCTGCAGATGATAACCATCATGCCCATGGAGTTATATTATAGGGAGAGGCAGTTATGACCCCTTTCGTAATCTAAATTTGGCTACTCCAAAGCCACCAAGGCTCAGCTGTACAAGGACCCACTTGATGTAATACACCACCTACAGAATGATCTCCTGTCCTCAATGCCTTAAGTGACTGCCTGTTGAAGTCTGCCTGATACCTAACTCATGGAGGTATTAATTTTGTCAGCTGCTACTTGTGCACTTGATAACTAAGCGGCTGCATTTTAACTGCTCGGTAAGGCCTTATTTGAACCCATGAGTGAAGTACAGGCCCAGGTGAACTCTAATCCTGGTGGAATAGGCAGCATAGCAGTGCAAAAATTAGACTGCCCTTGGCTGTAGGGCAGTCTAAAAGTAATATTTCCCAGTGACTGAGCCCACTCTTCAGTTCTTGCTTGAACTCTTGCAGAAAATCGGGGATCATTTTGTACATGAACATATCCTAGATAAATTCTATGGTATTCGCCTTCTGCTACATTTTTATGAGAATCGTAGCTGCATCAATTGCACCATATATTGCTCAGCTTATTTCTTCCAGTGTAAATTAAACAATATTTGAATTTTATATCAGATACTTTACTATAACCTCTTTGAAGGCTGTTAAAATTATGTCAACATTACATGTTTTCTGGAGAAATATGGAATATATGACATGCCAATTTTAATTTTCTAGATGGTTCATCCTTACATAGTCATTCATTTCTTCTGCCTTAATGTAAATCATTACACAAAGATTCAAAAATATATTTAATTTGATTGCTTATTTCATATAAACAGCTTTATATGAAACACAGCATAATAATGTTGTCCTTGCAGTGATAATCTGTGTTATATGTAAGATCTGTCCAGCTTTCTTTGATGATAACATTATCTGTAGTCAAAAAGAGTTTTTTAATCATTCTGTCAGGACTAGATCTGTAGAGATAAAAAGTACTAGAAAACTTTTGCAATTTTGTCAGTAATTGTAAGAGAGCCGAATTTTATAAATCACATTTCTGTGGGAAGCTTTTCTGTGCCTATGTCTTTGGAAAAGGATATGAATTGAAAAGAAAAAATAAGCCTTAGTTGAAGCTGAGAAAGTAAACACACAAACAATCAAAAAGCTCCAAAAACATTTCCTACTGCAATACTGCCTCTGGAAAGTTCTACATATTTCCTGCCCCAATAAGATATAAATTTTGAAAAGGAGAGAGTAAATGTTTGAGCCTTGATATTTAGTTTTGGAGACTATAGAGGTCATGTTCATTTCATCTTTAAATGTGTTCCATGTACAAATAGAAAATTCTGAATTAAGTTTTAACTCTGCCTAGACTCATCCTTGCACTTTAAAATCCCATATTTCCTAAATCACTGTCAGGAAAGTCATATTGTTCTGTGTCAGGCAATCACTGAACTAGCCTAAAGCCATACTGACAGAGCTTTGAAGATTAAAAGTGTAACATTTAACTGGGTGTAAATGGAAGAGGGCAGAACGTTTAGCATATTGAGTACTGTCACACTAAACCTTTGAAAAAAATTGTCGTGTGTATGTTAGAAGTGTGGCTAATGCACTAAGAAAAGCCTATGTGTTGCTGTTCCAGGTGCACAGCAAGAGTTGCCCAACATGAGCTTTCAGATATCTGCATCTGACTCAGCACAGGCGAGCTCCTCTGCCTCCTTCCTCATGTGTGAAACACAATTATACATCTTCATTGAGGTATATCACACTAAACTTGTACAATGGGGCCACTTCACTTAAGTGTTGGACTCAATGGTCCTTGTGGGTCCTTTCTAAATCAGAACATTCTGTCATTTATAATAAGGTTATGAATGAGATGCCACTGTGATCATTTTATACAATAGCCATTGTGATTTAGAAGACACCCCATGCTATGATCCAGAAATGTGTCTGTGCAATACATAATTATAGAATTTAGTAAAGATAATGAAAACAAACAAGAAAAAAAAACCAAAACCAAAACATGACAGATCGTTTGTAGTTGATAACTTGTTTTGGATATATTTTTGAGGTCTTTTTCAGTCTTGCTTAAAATATTTTATATACTGAAAGTCATATGGTCCCTTTGCCTTGCCACACTAATTTGCCACAGCAGACTGTCACATTCTATATTGGTAGGGAGGGACAGGTATTAAATATGGATCCAGAGATCTGTGGAAACATTTTGCCAACAATAGGCTGTATAGATCCAGGTTTTATCTGCCTATTCAGATTTCTTCAGTCCCTAAATATTAATTTTCTGTAAATGAGCCATAATCCTTGAAGGAGTCTTTGATAACAACATTCAAATACATTTTCTGAGAACTGCTCAGAGAATACACTGCGGACAGCAGTGCTGGGACAGAAAGAAATTTTTGATCATGCTTTGGAAAAATTCTACAGCACCTGGAGAGAGCTCCAGGATATGAAAATTGACTGTAGGAGGACAAACTCATGTGCAGCTTGATATTAAATTATTTGCATTAAAAAAATCCTTATGACACTGAACACTGTTCTTATTAGAAACTTAAGTAAAGAAAATTTGCCATTTAAAATGTATAATAGTCCAATATGACTCATAGATATCACTATTTGATAAAGTCAAAAATAAAAACAGCAGATATAGTGATA
This sequence comes from Dasyornis broadbenti, assembly GCA_013397935.1. Taxonomy (NCBI): domain Eukaryota; kingdom Metazoa; phylum Chordata; class Aves; order Passeriformes; family Dasyornithidae; genus Dasyornis; species Dasyornis broadbenti. The sequence continues at coordinate 593,310 of VZRN01004441.1, read as the reverse complement.
AACAATAATAATTTCTTCTTACAGAGCAAACTCTTTCTTCTTTTCAGCTCTTTCTGCATCTTAAACAGTTTATTTACAAAATAGCTGTGTTCTTTTGCCTTCCATTTTGACTTTTCTGGGCAAATTTTACTTTGATGTGTTTGCCATTAGGGTTTCTTTTCTCTTTCTGGTAAACAAACTACCTTAGGAGATAATTTTATTGCTTTCTTTCTAAATTGCAGTAAAAGCAATTAAAAAGTCATTGGCCCTGCTGTAAGGTACATCAGCAGCTACAGAGGATTATGCTGACCTAAATACAGCCTACAACGTATTTCAGTGCAAATAGATGCAATAAATAATAACAGAAAGGTCATTAATATTATCATAATTTCAAATGCTAAATAAACTTTTCCAGAACTTCCTTTATGGAGCAGTATTATAGCTGTAGGATAATATGCCTTCATTCTGCTGAAATATTATAACTTTAAGGGCAAAGAACCTGATTCTAATAGATGCTGGACGTCATTCAACCCAGCGGATCTGTGGGTGTTGAGGACCTTTCCAAGGTATGCCTAGTACTTTGTAGGATCTGTCCATAGCAGCACTGCTGCAGTAAGCTCTGGAGTTTCTGTCATACAGGCAATAGAAAAATGTGATAAAGTTTGTTTGGATGAAATATACCCAATTTGTTATATTAACACCCACTCAGCTGTTAATACTGGAAGTGCAGAGTCAATCTGAAGACAGAGCAGAAAGGATTCTAGCTCTAAAATTGAAAACATTTTGGATCAATGTAGGTAAATAAGAACACAGTAGACTTACAGAGGAACAGACCTCCCAGTTTTAAGTCCATGAAAAGTAAAGGAATTGTATTGTCAAGACTACTGTTTAGTGGGCCCTTCAAAGTCCTCCAGTGTTCAGAAAACTCTTTGTCCTCTTTAGGGGAGATGTGCAAAATAGCATTGGCTAACATTTTCATTTTCATTATATTTGTTTTCTTTATGCTTGACTGCTCTATACAAAGCCATTCCCTATAATACTGAGCAATCTAGCTTGCAATTTTAAAAGCATCATTCACAATAAATAAATGTATCTATCTGTCAGATCTCAGAGCAAAACACAAATGTTCTGTGGTTCCATGAGAGAAATATACAATTGAAAAACTCCCCAAAGTACTTTTCTCCCAGGTCTATCATATACTCATTTTTAATAGGCTTTTTAGTCCAGATGGCCAATATTAGAAATTCTGAATAGTATATATATAGAAATACATTTACTAGAACAGTGATATGAACATTGTATCAAAAACATAGCATATCTGAGATTCACATGCCATTTCTTTTCTTTCCAACTTAACTTTCAAATATCCTTGACCCAAATGTGCAGGGCACCCACCCAAGAGCAACCATCTTCCAGGTGCCTGATGCATACATGCCTGGGATGAATACGAATCTCAATCCACTTGAGCCCTTCTTTCTGCTGATACATACTTGAAAAAAAACAAAAAAACAAAAAAAACCAAACAAAACTCCTAATTTTTGGGTCCATAGTACATTAGACCCAAAATAAAGTAGAATTCAAGGTGATAACAATACCCTTATCTAAATGTGAATTCCAAGCAAGCACTTAAATAAAAGCCAATGCATCTGCTGCAACAGAAAGGAAGAGCAACAAAATCAACAAAACTGAAGATCACTCTAGTGCCCCCCCTCATACTACTGAATATAGATGGAGTAATTCATAGTTTTCATTGAGAAAGATGTGCTCTTGGTGTCAGAACTGATTTCAATTGCATAGTTTTTTGTACCTACACCTTTTAAGAATTTCCTCCACCCCTCTGACCTAAGCAAGAATCTAGAAACATGAAATAGTCAAGGGATCCTAGATCTTTCAGTCACATTAGGAACTGCAAAATATCTAGGAATCTATCACTATGACCTTGATCCTTATCAGGAATTTGACAAGACCTAACAAAAGGAGCCAGTTTTTGTCCACTTTGTGTCCTTTCATACTATCTAAGCGATCTATCACTGAAGTAACTGAATAACTATTGACAGACTTATTCCCACAGGTATAATAAGTATTGCTACTTCTCTTTTGCAGTTCAGGATCTGAACTACAGGCAGATAGCCGTGAAACAGTGTCGTGGTTTGAGCCTGGCCAAATGCCAGGTACCCCCCAAATTAACACACCTACACCCAGGGCTCATGAGTTGAGATAAGGCAACCCGGGAGAAGACACACTCAATGGGCAAATAGGACTAACTTAGGTTGCAAAGTGATCTCATTTATTAGTAACAGAGTCAGAGGAGTAAATGAGAAGTAAAATTAACCCTTCAAGGCCACCGTTTCTCCGCTCACCCCCCTCCCTCCTTCCCAGCAGCTGCACAAGGGAACAAGGAATGGGACGGGGGCGGGGTAGGTCAGTTCATCACCCAGATCTTCTTCCCCTGCCCGGGGAGAGGTTCTTTTCCTCTGCGTAGCCATGGGTCTCACCGTCGGCAGCCCGCCCGACACTGCTACAGTGATGCTGGTCCCCACACAGGCAAGCAGTCTCCCCAAAACTGCTACGGCGTGGGGTCCATCTTCCACGGGGTATAGACCTCCGAGCCAGGCTGTTTCCATCTCGGGAGCAAGGCTTCTTCTCTTTACTGGACTTTTGCTGGACCTCTCTCTCTCTCTCAGGCACCCACCCACTCCATGTGGGGCACTCAGTTCAGTCTCAGGGTGCAAGTCAAGGCCTGTTTCTCCACTAGGACTCCCTCTGGACCACGGCCACTTTCAGGGTATCCACTCGCTTCGGCATGGGCGAGTGGATCTCAGCATTTCCCGTGGGCCCCCATGGGCTGCAGGGGCACCCCCTGCTTCACCATGGGCCTCACCACGGCCTGCAGAGGCTGCAGAGCTCTGGCGCCTGGAGCTCCCCCTCCGCCTCCTTCTCCACTGACCTTGGTCTCTCCATGTTGTTTTCCCTCACATACTCTCACCTACTCCTCCTCCTCTGGCTAAGGAAAAGTGCGTGCACCCATTGTTTTGATTTCTTCTTAAATATGTTTTTCACAGAGGCATAACCAACATCTCTAATTGGCCCAGGCTTGGCCAGCAGCATGTCCATCGCCTCAGAGCTGGACATGGTGAAGGCTTCGAGAAGCTTCACCGAGGAGCCACCTTTGTGGCCCCCCTACCCCTAGAAAAACCTGGGCCAAGCTAAACCACGACAAACAGGGAAACACATAAGCACATGCTCACCTGAGATGTATCTGAGAAGCTTGGTTTCCAGAATGAAAGAAAAGAATACATTTGAGAATTTGTTGAGACTTACATGACTTCCAAAGGGTCATTCACATGGTTGTAACAATGTTAAATGCTGAAAACCTAAAGCTCCTGAATGCTGCTGAAAGGTTTTAACCACAAGTTTCCCTGCAGCAAGTATGTAGAAATATCTTTATAGGACAAAATCTTTACAATAAAACTTAAAATCCATTGGATTGTTTGGCAGTTGTTTTGTAACCTTAGACACAGAGTTTTGTTGGCAGCTGAAACCAAATCTAAAGTTGTCTGGCAAAGAAAGATGAGAAAAATTCCATTATATAAAATAATCCCCTTTGACTGGCCATAGTTTTGTTACAAGTGTTATTTTCTCATGTTCCAGTGATGGGAAAAGCATAGGTGTCATCATATATATTTCAGATTTAAGGGCTTCCTCCAGATAATTTAATTTCTTTTTTTAGAAAAGAATTCAATTCTACAGAAGAAAAAAAATAATGTTCTTTTATTTTGAATAAACATCATAGTAAAGGTAAAATGCACAAGGATTCAAACAGACTTAGAAATTTACTTTTAACATTTGATTTGATCTGAGGTGTCTAAAGGGTTTTGGATAATTAATTAATAGCAGATTTTACTTTGGGTGTGATGACTATATTTTGTCTTCCTGACTATATTATGTGCCAACAGAAATTAAGTGTTTTAAGGGTCATAATTATTTGTGAAATCTTTGTTCAAAACTATTTAGCTTAAGATCATTGCTTTTACCAATTAATACTTCAATCTCTTAAAAATATGCTGAAAAATACTGGTGAGATTTACTAGAAGTTCACATGTCATTTGGCCATCAAAGATTTAATTAGTAAACCAACATCTGAGTATATTTGCAATAAAATGTGTTTCATGTACATCAAACATGGAACATGAACTATAGCTGCAGAACAATTCTTTTACATAAGAAAACTTGTCCCAAACAAAAACCTTCACATTCAGGGAAAATCTTACGTTTACTCAGAAATATCAAGAAAGATAATACTTTCTGAGGCTTTTCATAAAAAACATTAAAGACTCAGCTGCAGTTGACCATTTCCTTCCAAGATTAAAAATGTATTAACAGTAAGAAAAAATACATCAATACTCTGTATGTATCAATATAATTTTGTTACTCCTAGTATCCTATCTCCAATCTTCCCAGTGTTCTTCCCCTTAATTTTCTTATTCTTTTTTGTATTTTCAGAGGACCACCTTTCCTTAGATTCCCAGGTATGTTAGGGGAAAGTTTTGAGGCATGTTGCCAAATTGAAACTCTTTTCCAGGTCTGATCTATCAAAGCAGTATTAAAAAACAAGAGTCAGAATTTGCAGTAAATATCTCTTGTTTTTTGCTGTTTAAATTTAACCAAATGTATCATGCTAACAGTAACTGGAAAGCATAATGCTCACTTGCTAAAAAATAATAAATTCAAGTGAATTTCATATGTCACTGCTACAAAAGTTGCAATGCTTTATTTATTTTTTTGTACTTTGGGACATTTCTATATAAAGCAATCTAATCTATAACGTGCTTGGTTTGCGGGAGAATATTAAAAGTTGAATTATGAAATGCAATAATAAGCTGGGTTTAAAGACAACCTGTAAAATGTAGTAATTTTATGACAAAAATGAGACCTCTAGGAAGAAATTTTACTATTTAATTTTGATTTTTTTTCTCTCTATATCCATTTACACTGGGATATCAGAAATTTAGTAACATTACCTTTCTTCCTTTTAAACACTGTGAAAATTTTGAGCTGTTTTTAAAATTCATCTTGGGCACATCATGAAAAAAAGCATTAACAAAAAGTAATGAGAGGGAGTCTGTTCATTTTTACTGTGAAAGGAGGAGGAAAATACAGATGCAGATCAAAATGAAAGGCATAAAGATGTGTGAAATATAAGGTTTGTTAGAATACCACTGGTGCGGGAAAAAAGAAACAGAGACCGCACTCTCATGTCCCTACTCCTCACTGACCTGGTCAATAAACCAATCCAATCACCAAATCACTGCCTAACGCTAATTGAGGAGAAACCATTTTGTTTGTGCCAGGAGCAGTCTAACGTGCATGGAGTATGGACAATGGCCTAATAAGACCTGTGAGCAGGTGAATCAAACTGCCCATATAGAAGAGCAAACATTTGTCTGTGTATCTTTAGCCTTTTTCCCTTTATATTTTTTTTTTTTTTTTTTGGCATCCTGCCCCGTGACAGTTTCATGATGAATGTCTCTAGCTCTTGTACTCCATAATCCCATAACATTCTCTTTGTGATGCAGCATCAGTCAGGAATTCATGTCCCAGAATCACCGCTAGTCACTGCTGGGTTTTCCTCTAGGCATCTGTGTAAACTGTATTCGTTCAGCTGCTGTTTGGTTAGTGGACTCTGGAGGCTTATGTAGATATAAGATATACAGAGCTGACATTTCTGGCAGACCCTAATGCTGCTTCCTTTTCTTTTGTTCTCTATTGTTCCTTTCTGTGGCATGAAGCAGATGCTTATGATGTCCGTGTTGTGAGTAGGAGCTGTAGAAACTCAACTGCTCAATTTCTTGTCAATGTTTAAGTCTCTGTAGGCATCATTATTTATACTTCCAAAGGAATACGTGACATTCTGGAATTCTCCAGCATGAAAGCGGTCAAGTATAAAATTTTTGAAAGTGCAAAGAGCTCCTTTTGGGTACGGGTGTATTACAATAGTCACATGAGAGATATATCTTTTCCAGACCTATCTTTCGCCTGCAAGTACTGAGAGGTTTCCACTGTGTAATAAAAGTAGGGACAAGAGAGGAAGTTTCAGTTTGCTACAGTAAATAAAAAGCATAAAGCAAAAAGTGAAATTTTGCTTTATGCAAAATAAAGCAAAAAAAAGTGTTCTGAAGCTTTTTAGAAAATACTGTAAACAATAATGAGTACTGAAAACATGTACACTGATATATAAATGTCTGACAGAGCAATCTGAAGAAGTTATTTGAACTTGGAACTGACTTGTAAAATGAAGACCTCTATTTAAGGAATATTGAGGAAGTTTTGATGTGAATAAATGAAGGTGACTAAATCCAGGGTAAAAAACTGGTCAGCAAAGATATGCTTTCTATTTGATAGACCAGAATACTAAACTCTCTTTCAACTAAACCTGAGTTTTATTCTGACTTCTAAGTATTTCTAAAGCATGTCTTGTACTGCATTCTTCCTGTGTGGTATTTGATCACTTTATGCTACCTTTACACCTTGTATGATTCTCATTTACAGTGAGCCCTGTTGTCAAGTGTAAAGAGGTGTTACTGTTTACTAAATGCAATAGCAAGGTTATTTTAAACTGCCAAAATAGATTGCAAAGTGAATAAAAAAGAACACATTAAAATTGCTTAATTTAGAAGTGAGAACAGCCCCTTTATCAAGAAATAATATGAAAGATAGACCTAATAATCTTCTATCATCATAAATTATGTAAAGCATTTTCGAGGTCTGGGAATTAGGGTAACAGAGATACTCCTTTCTTTATAATATCGCAAATATGCAGTTGACACCTTGAGTAACTGGTAACAACACATTGGCCAAATATTTCTTTAGGATTGGAAAGGGTCTTATTTTTATACGTTCTTGTGATTGGATGAAGAAATGCAAGGTTGTCTTCAAGCCAGCCTTGGGGCTTCCTAGGGCTTTCGAAGAATCTGTTGCCTACTCAGACATCAGCAGGTTTGGAATACCTCTATACTCTGTTTTCTACAGTTTTGTAACAAAAATAATAGCAATCCAGATTCTATGTGCTTAACAAAGACTAGTTTGTTACCTACCATGGAATTCAACTCCAGAAATTTTGTGGTAGCTAATGGCCACTGGGAATACTTTGAATGGCCTGGGTAGCTTAAAAGGGTCTCAGTATAGGTATTAAAAATGCAATACGGAGATTATTTCATGCATTAAACAACTGATTTGAAAATTTAACATTCTTTAATTTCTGACTATAATATGCATATTTATATGTCAAGATTTTCTGATGACTCCTAATGTTCCTCTCTGGAAAGTTTCTGTTTGCTGATGAATTTTCTCATCATGCTTTTCCTCTATGAACAGCTGTAAATTTGGCAAAGACATATATTTACATTCCTGAAGATCTTGTTTGGCAGGTGGTTTTTGTTTTTTTACAACCTGCTCTCTCTCTTTGATGGTAAATATTTTTCTGCCTTCTTTCCCTCTGTGATTCTGTATGTGACAGAAACATCTATTTTGTAAATTCAGATTAATATTGTATCTTGTCTGTAGTTATGTAGTTCTGTGTAATTGCTCTAACAGAAATTACTGAATATTTATAGTTTTATCCTTGAAAGCCTGCTAGATTTTTTTTTTTTTAAACAAACCCATAATGCTTTGCTGCACATGTTATGACTTTATTTTTTTGGACTATCTGATTCAGAGGATTCTGGCAGACTGAGCTCTGTAAGCCAAGCTTTACATGAATTCCTTTCTATGGCTTTCCTTCTCTGTTGCCTTGTAGCAGTAACAGCAGTGAAGCAAAAGGTCCAAAAGCATCCCAGGGCAGCTTGGTGAGACAGTAGAGGCATCCTCATGACAGGGACACTCGCCCAATTTTTTTTAATCACATCCTTTTTCACTAAATTGTATTTCCTGATGATGGCAAAAAGCAAACCTGACATCCAGTTCACAGCTTTATAGCAGAAACAGACAAACCTTATTAAAGAATATTTGTTTTTTAATCTATGACCCTATCTATTTGGTGTTTTTAGGTGATACAAACAATTATACACCATATGAGAGTTGTCATCATATTGACGGTTCTTTGGCTATATTTTTTCCATCTGACCCAATGACTGCACAAGGAGATAATATGAATTAAATTATGTATTTTTGATTCAACAGAGATTATAAGGAAAGCAGAAAAAAGAGAGACTCTTAAACACCATTTTGCATACAACTTCAAAATAAACATATTCCTTTGAATTTGCACAGTGGAAACCATTTTGCACCATAAAAATTTGTTTTGAGTAACTGGATAGACATATCCTGGAGAATGCATTTTCTAGGATTCATGTCTAGTGATCCCCCTAAAAGACTGATGCCATTTGTGTCTTGCGATGATAAGTACCATGTACTGTGGCATGCAAAACCAGTTATTTTAATCTATTCATACCGATTTCAGAACGATAGAGTTGCATTGTTATATCTTGAGGCAAAAATGTATGTCTCTTGAATTGGTTTTGTAAAAAATTTCACTAAAACTAAAATGACATTTTAAGCTTTAGTGACTTTTCATGTCATAATTTATATACATTTATAGTAAAATAAAGATATATTTATATTCATGTAATGAAGAAAGTTTATACATTCATATTTTATCTTGGGACTTGGAATAAAAAACAATTTTGTTCATGAAAAAGCCAGTCTTTTTTTAGTCTTTTGGGACAAGTTCAGTGTCAGAACTTTAGTTTCTATAGGCTTTTATTAAATCAGCTAAAGAAGAGGCAAAGTGACTCATATCACAAACACAGCTATAAAGCTCCAGATAGGAAAGACCTGCTCCCTAAAATCCTAGTCATATGTGATGACAGGAATATCCCAAGGGAGAGCAAAGCCCCTAGAACATTTATGTGACCGGAATTGTATTTGAGTTTCTCTTCATAATTTGCATTGTCTAGATTTCACATAAATCCATTTCTCACCTATTTCTAAATATTTCTGAATGGTGTTGTATCTAATGACAGATTATACCCACTGCATAATAAGACAGAGAAATATTCTCCAGTACAACAGTACTACAATAGTGTGTCCCTGACAGTTTAACATCCATCACTTTCACTGCTTTATACACAACCACGATTGAATTTCACTCTTGACTCAGTTAAGTAAAAGTTCCCAATGCAGTTGATGTAGAATCTGATGAAACATATCCATAATAAATCAAAATATAAATCCTTATAGCTATGTAAACATGAGAGAGTCCATTCACAGTCCCACAGGAACTGACATAAAGAAAAGTCGTTGTAAGGTAAGTAATGAATTTGTATCAGTCTAGCCATTACTGCAAAGAAACCACTTTTCTCATTCGTTTTCTCACATTAAATGTGACATAGAGCAATTTACTCCCATTGGGAGACTGGTATCCTACTGGACCTTTGCCACAGAGTAAGAGGATGTATATATATTATAATGTGTGTGTGTGTGTGTGTGTGTGTGTGTGTGTGTGTGTGTGTGTGTGTGCATAAATAAAATAGTATATAACACAGTGACTGGCGTGATGTAAATCCACACTTATCACACTACAACCTGTGAGATAGACAGACCTTGAAGTTAATAGAAATATCCCTGCTTTACTTTCTATAATGTTGGTGCAAAGGCTAATATTGTTTTTCAGTCAGTTAGATCCTGATAGCAGCTTTGTGACCTTCTGCCATAGTATATAATTTTAGCAAAGTAGAATTGGCCCAACATCTTAGGTTATTCTTAAAATATTTTTACTTGTGTCTTCTCACCTGTCTGCCTCCCTACCAAAGAGGTTCTCTGATATGGTCATTGACATAGACGTGGCAATTTGAAAAGGATCACGGCTGCTCCAGGAGCCAGCTCTTGGCTGTTCTGATGGAGATAGATGCAAGAGTTCAAACTGGCTAAGCATCAACCTTATTTTTAATAGAATGTCCTTTAAATTGTCCGGGTTTTCCAGTTGCATAGAACATTTTTTCTTATATATTCATTATATAAAATTGTATTAAATTATTTGGAATTGAGTTGATTTCTGGCACAAATTAGTTAACCGTACCTGAGGGAAAAGCTAAGCAGACTTAGTTGAGCTTTGCATTTCAGTGGAAGATATAACTCAAACTGAAGTCCACAATTTCCTTTAAATCAGGACTGAGCAGTACAATCTTGATCTTAATCAAGTTCAGTAACAACATATGTCTTGCTTTCCAGGTGAAGACTGGATCTCACCCAGGGTAGCAATTTTGAACTTTGAACACTTCTCTCCTGTGTTTAGGGAAGGTTTTGCAAGGTTTGTGCACATACCATAGCACTATCAGTTATTATATCATCCTTCAGCCATAGGAAGAAGCACAGAATTGGCTCTGCACTGGAGTTCAGTCAAACCTTGTCTAGCTAACAAGTCTCCTAGTTCCACATACTCCCCTGTCTCCTGGCAGAGTTGACAAAATTGCTGGAATCCAAATATGCAGAAAAATGTCAGCAAAACTAGAGGGATCTAAGAGGGAAAAGGAATCCTAACATGTTTAGTCTAGAATTGATATCTTATTATACTTGAAAAGAGATCAGAAGATAAAAGAATGAAAACAGAAAAATAATGGCCTGTAAACATATATTGTAAAAAATGAAAAAGATTCAGCAGTAGAATGGAAAAAATAAAACTTTTTTCCTTTTATAGTCTCTACTTTGACTCAAGTGGGATATGAAGTTAACCTCAGTGTAACACACACTGAATGCCTGAGATAATAAAAGACCATTTTTTTTTCTGTGATACCTTTATGACTAACAAAAATTTTGAACTTATTTTCTTTTTTCCTGCTAAAATGTTTGTAAACTGTACCTCTCATAGACCCTGCATCTTGCCAAGAAACTTTTGTGGGCTTGGGTCTTCCTAATTCTTTTACTTGGTTTTTGGGGGTTTTTTTTGGTTGGTTGGTTGGTTTTTAGTTCATTGTATTTCTAAAGTAGAGACTTTCTTGTGTATTTTTATTTCCAGGGTGTTTAAACTTATTTCCCCTTTTATGCAACAATCCAATATATAGCTGGAGAATAAATTGTCAAAATTTATTGCCTCCCAGAAAGGCAAAATATTTTAAATATACATGTAAAAAACTACTATTACCCTTTTCTTATTTTTCAATAAATATTAAGAGAACTGGAATAGACTACACCAGAAGAAATTAATGGCAGGAAATTTGTTTTCTTTACAATTGGTTCCTTCCCTTTATTATGCATTGAGGACTTTCTGTGGTAATTGCTAATACAGCATCTTTCCGTATGATTGCACATTGTCTGCATCTGGGCAAGTGCACGTAGCGCATTCTGAGTGCAGTGAGAGACGCCTGTTCCCGTGGCTCAGCTGAGCAGGGCAGGCTGAATTCCCATGAAGTTGTTCACTGATCAGTGCTTAGCCCATGCAAATCAAAGTAAGTCACAACAACACGGATGTTGCTGCATCTTCATGCCAGAATGCTCTGCTGAGCCTTGGCTTGTTTACTGCTGAATTCCCTTCAAAGGGGAGGCTCGACTATATAAACAATTGAAGACTTTAATATATAATTAATGTGTTTTCTAATTAAATGGTAACCAAGTATGTTGTAATGTTTCAATTAAGAGTATAGGAAGTAATTAATTATAATCTTAAATACTTAATGTGAGCAGGCCAATTAACAAAATGCTACTTCTCCAATTTAAAAATTGTGCATGGCTCAATTTGAGAATAACTACGCATTTTTAGGGGGAATTTTTTTTCATAGCAGGACATTTTTTTCCAATGCAAAGATCTGTTAAGTTTATCAATACAGATAATGTCTCCTGGTCTAACTAATTTAATAATTAATAACTAATTAAAATTGTTCTTAAAAAATACCATGCCAAATATTTTTTAATAATTTTTTTTTAAGTGAATGGTGTCAAATCCCTTTAAAATTATTATTTCAGGGATATTTACTTCATGTCATAAGTTATATGATTCAGGCATGAGGTTAATGCATTTCATTTCCTCTGGCTAACAAGAGGCAGAATAGTATTAAAGTCCCTGGAATTAAACTATCAGTTCCAGTTGGATTTTAGCCTTTGAAGGAATGTTTCAAGTCTCAGCTCTAAACACTGTATGTCACTGGAGACAATGCAGAGCCACAACAGCTTAGCAGGAGCAGGGTGGAAGACATATTACAATATTTGGGTTTCTTTAAGAGGCACTACTTGAAATTCACTCCTGACTATTTTTTCTGCTTCTTTAGTGTTGCCAATGAGGTATTCCAATGCCCAAGGATGAGTTCAAGTCACACTCTGCATAAAGTCATACACAGAAAGGTAGGATGGATGGCACTGTTTGCAGTCACCATCTGTCTCTATGAAAATAAGCCTGGCATTTTCCACTCATTGCACTCAAAGCTAACAAACCTTTCCTGTAATGCAATATAAAACTGTTAAAGCCTAGAAACAGGTTCTTTGGATCACTGTAGTGGTTGTATTGACTCAAAAATAGAGGGTAGAAGCACATTTTAACAACACTGACAAAGGAAAAAAAAATTCAAAGTTGGTTCCTGAAATAAGGATAGTATACCATATTTAGGCACTCCAATGGAAGTCAGCTTGAGTATTACACATCACAATTCCTTTATGTTTAAAGTCAACAGAAGTCCAAATTTTGTGAGCTCTGCAATGTCTTAACCCCCCAAATTTGAAGCTTCTGTGCAAGATTCTTCCAGAAGACTCTAGTTTGATGTTTTTAATCCTGAATGGAATGAATACAACAGAAAACAAAAAAACTGTTGACTATTCAGCTTGTGAACCTCTGAAAACACAAAATTTGAAGACTTGTGTGATCATCTACTTCTTAAATAGATCTCTGAAATGTAATGCAAAGGACTTCTTGAAAGCAAAATATAGACTAGCCTTTCATTTATTCTGTAAAAGAGCTTATGACTTGTTTATTTCTGCAAATACAGTATAGGCAGATTGTTTATCTGAGGAGTATCATGCATTATTTCAAGGCATAAAGTCTAACAGTATTAATTATAAATGTCATTTTAAATTAATAATAGGCCAAACAATAAGGATAAACAAGCCAAGTATTTAATATACTTTTGTATTTCAATGGAGCATTATGTGTTGGTGCTGATGTTACTGCCTTTCATCATTATTTAACATTGACCAAGGTTATATACATTACAATTGTTATGAAACTAATGCAATTATATTATAGTTTAGTGCAACCACAGTACCTATGTTTAGATGATAATTTAAGTGACAGTTTCTTTGCACATTTTGAGTACTACAGCCCTCCTTTTATGTCATTCTAATTTATTATAGAAAAGCCTTTATGTGTAAAAAACATTCAAATGCACATGGGATTTCTCCTCATATCATATACATCTTATTTTCCAGTGCTTAATACTGAACCGTGTATCACTAAACATAACCCAATATGCTTGATTTCCTCTACAAGGTTCCCTTTAACTTTTCATTGCATGACTGGTTGGAACGTGCAAATTATAACTCGGAGCAGAGTATTCTGAGGGAATAATATTTGCCTTAGGAGCAGTGTGGTCACATTGTATTTCCAAGGCAGAAAGCAACATTGAACTACCTGCCCTGACAGAGTTCATTTGTCACCAGGAGTTATGCTATGGTAGAGCTCAGAGCAGCAGAAGTTCCCTGTTTTATAAATAGGCAGCACAATTCTTTAACTATGCTTAAACAAAGCGCTGAAATTATTTTCTTGGGGTTTATGTTCTTAATCTTCAAGGATAATTAATATGTTTAACATCTAAAAAGAGAGATTCATATTCATCTGGTTGCTTGAAGACATAAACCAAGATCTGATTAGTCAACATGAAAAGTACCACACAGAAGAGCAGTTCCTTAGCTGTCCATGGCTTGATTTTTGTATCTTCTGTCAAGTATCTCTTGTAAGCTCCTGTCAAAGACCCCTTATTTAGCCAAGCAGATGAGTGGCCCTTCACACTGTAACATTTGTAATAATTTAAGGGTATGATTCCTATCATATAAAGTCAGTGAATAGAGTTATATGTCAAACCTAAGGTAATCATCTAAGGTCCTTGTGGAGAGCCAAAAGCTAACACCCTCTTAAGGCAAATTGCAAACTCCTGAAAACAACTCATCACCACTGCCTTTGACATCTGTTCTGGGATAGGCAGAAACACCCTCTGCAGGAACATGTCTCTTCGTTGTCCACACAGAAAACTAAGAAAAGACACTTCATTTTTGATGGCCATATTTGCATAAAAGCAATCTCAGATTTAATCAATTACTAAATATAAATCTATCACTTGAAGAAGGAAGTACTTCGCAGTAATGAATACAAGTTTTCACAAGGACACTGGGTACAAACAAAACCCAGCAGGTCTGAGATCCTTCTCAGTTCTCACATGTACGAAATTTGTAGTGCACACAAGACAGTAATATCTCTTTTCCAGATTTTTTGCTTACTTTGGGTGTCTGCATTGCGGACCAGTACCCGGTGTGATTTTTTCAAAAAGTAGATTTAGTCACATTAAAAACCTATGAAAACATATTTGAGTCTTTAGCTTCATAAATATCCTTACATAGCGATCTTTACATTAACAGGAATATTAGAAAAGAAAAAAAAAATAAACAAAGAGCATCTACACAACTGATGAAGTAACTTGGTTTAAAATGGTCAGAAAGAATACTCATATGTGTCCATGTGTCTTTGGATTCTCAACAATAATGGGAACAGCGAACATCTGGAAACCTTTTACTAGGAGAATTTGGTAAATTTATCAATTCATTCAGTATTCACTGTAAAGTCACCAACAAATCTCTTTAGAGTTCTTAGGGATCTCACTTAACATTCAATTGTTCTTACGGATCTAGCCTGCAGCTCAATTGCAGTACATTTGTTTAAATGGCATCAGTTTGTGCTCAGATTGTCTCTAGACAACAAATCTGTTTGCTGCCTTCTACTTGCTCTACTATTTTGCTTTTTGTTTCTATTGTTTGGAGATATTACTGGATTTTGAGAGGTGTTCTTGTGCTGCTGGGTTTTTTTAAACGGCAGTTCCTGCAATCTCTAGTCTTTACACCTAAAATATTGTTAATAGAGATTTAAAATTTTAACGTAATATTTTAAATGATGCCTTGTAAAACCCCCTAGTTTTAGCCACTTTTTTCATAAAATTGGAAAAGGATATGAAGACAAGAGGTTAATTTCCAAATTAAGAGGAGCACCATGCTTTTTTTTTCCCTTTGACACCTCTGCCAGAAGTAATTATGAGTATGTTTAATTCTTAGTAGTTTAGTACTTGCAACTGTTAGTCTCTCTACAAGGTTTAAACTCACAAATGAAAAAAAATCAATGAGTAACATTTTACAGGTTCCCTGAAACCTGGCATATGCTGCACATTTTATGCTGTCAGGAAGGCCCTCTTTATACTCAGATTTTTTTCTTCATAGAAGATAAAACACTCTTGAAGAAGAAAAAGAAATAACCATTTTTTTTTTACTTCTATATGCTCAGAACACAGAAGACTTAAGGACCTTTTTCAAAATTGTTACAGTTCATCCTTTTTTTTGTTTGTGTCCTACATTTCATATATATAGTTCACACTCTACAAATTCTTTTGTGTGTGAACAATCTACTTCTCTGATCTTACCATTCCTGCTAGATGGTACATAATATGATCACTGTTGTGTTTTATTTCTATATGGAAAAGAACTGGGTAAAAGACATTGTAGGCAGAGAGGACAGGTGAGGTTCTTTTGTCTCCTCAAACCTCTGCCCCCAGTTTCTAGGCTGCTCTCACTACAAAATTATTGAGTTTTCAGAATAACCTGGGTTTTGTCTCATTTTTTCATACGAGTTGGGTTCCACCTGGAGCACTAACCACCAGGCAGCTAATCTTGTGAGTCACTCACTTTTGTGCTTAAAAAACTGTAACTACTCCTGCCCTTACGATCCCACATGCCTACACCTCCTACATTAGCATATGGCCACTTTCCTGCCCATTCCAGTGGATGCTCCAGATAACCTTACAATCCCATCAAAAACTTTTCTTAATAGACTGTGATTTTAAAGCATGATCTAGTGTCCAATTTATTTTTAATTTCAAGTTACTTAAAAATAGAACTTTACCCACTATGCTGAGGTAACCTGGGTGCCATAAATTGAAAAGCTTGACATTCTGCAGAATATTAAGTATTTCATTATTCAGCAGTGCATGCAGTACCTTTGCAAAACACATCCAGTATAACGAAGTCTTATATGTTCCTATGGAGAATCTGCAGCAGACTGCCTCTGAAATGATAACAGTTTAGCAGCAGTAAGAAACCCTTTGAAAATGAATTGGGTTTTTAAAATGTAGTGAGGAAATATTTTAGGAAAGATTTGTTGGGGTTTTCTTTGGTTTGGTTTTTTTTTTTTT
>VZRN01004441.1:519106-576889 GCA_013397935.1 Dasyornis broadbenti | reverse complement strand
AAGATTTTTTTGGGTTTTTTTTTGTTTTTTTTTTTTTTTTTTGTTTGTTTTGTTTTTTTGGTTTTTTTTTTTTTTTTTTGGTCCACTTTAGAATGAGTCAGTGTGCTTAAACTTTGGTGATTTGACTATTAATTGCTGTGTATACACTAACAATATGTGTACACTGTGTGTGAACATACACTGATACAATCTGGAATTGAAATACTCTTCATTTGTCTTTACAGCTGTCAGACTAAATGCTAGGATAACCATTGTCTCAGGTAATAACAACAGCAGCAACAGTTCAGAAAACAAAGCTGCAAGGTGCGTAAACCACATCAATTGTTGTAACTTATTGCCACAAGAGGGAGTGAATCCTGTGAATAAACACAGTGATCTTATGATTCTTCTTCAATAGCCCAGTTTCCAGGATTCAACTGGAGACCCAAAGTATTCAAGCCAGTCATAATAGTACATGTTAGAAAAATGACATTTGAGATAGTCTGATCAGTGACACTGAGTGGTTTTATATGGTCATCAATACCCACAATTGCATTAGAAATGAAATTAGATGATGGCTTCTTTGTTACCAGTTTCCTCTACTTAAAGGACTTTAAGAAATTATTACAACATTTGAAAATTATTCTCTACAGTGAACTGCTCAACCACTAAATCCAAAAAATAAGTGGACTGTCAGATTTGTAAAAGACCCTCTACAGTGAAGAACAGACTGTAGCTATCCAATTATCTGCTCCCTTGGTTGCCTAACTGATCTATGAAATCAAATTAAACACCAATCTTCAGACTCAATATTAATATTTCAATGCTAAAGGATCTGGACCAAATCTACTGAAACAATGAGGAATACCTAAGTCCTTTGTGGTTTTCAAATGGAAGCTAGTAAATCTTGAATCGTTAAAATCTATAACCAAATAGTCTGTTCTCTAGAACTGAGTGTTATTAACCTGAATTCTCACTTTTTATGCTAAATTCACAGACATATTCACTCTATCCCATCTGCATCAATAAACATCAATAAATAAAGAATGGAGCAATCCTCTACCAAAGGGGATAGTTAACAGCCCCTCTTGGTTTTGTGCAAGCTGTTTTGAGTTTCCTTGTCTTGTTACCTTTGCTTTTGGTTTTGCTTTGTCCTTACCTTAAGTAAATCAGTCATCTGAGCAGATAGATATTGTAACAATGAGGAAACTGAAAACAATATCTGTCCTCTTCTTACTCTTTTTTTTTGTTTTGTTTTCTGTTGCCTTCTTCCACCCATTCTCTTTTATGTGTTCTACCAGGAAAAACTAAGCATTTTCAACAGCAACCAGAGTCACAGTGAAGTACCTAGGAGTTCTCTGTTTTGGCTCTCCAGAAACATGACAGAGCAATACTTTTCTCTGAAGGACATTCTTGGAAAGGGAAAGGGAAAGGGAAAGGGAAAGGGAAAGGGAAAGGGAAAGGGAAAGGGAGAGGATTGATTTACTAGAACATATGATTAATTATCTCTGTTTATGTGGTACTAATTTAGTAATTTCCACTGTTTCCTTTGTCAGTATTTCCCTATTAGTGAAATAGCAAAACATCCCTTGTCTCTGTCTTATTTCCGCTTCTTGTCAGTACATGCCACTCAGAGGTTGAGATTATTAGGCTGAAAGAAACTAGGACATTTTTTCTTTCAGTCACTTGGGGTTTCAGCACCCCTCTTCTTTAAGGAGACATATTTGGAGACAGTCTTCAATTATTCTTTCATGATCCAGTCTCCAGTTGCTGAATTACATCACTGAATATCCCAAGACTAGGCCTAAGTCACAACCATTTCATCTAACTAAAATTGTTTAAGCTCTGTGATTGACAGGGAACACATCCCATGGAAACAATGATGTATTCTAAATTTAGATAGACAGAAGGAATTATTCCACCACATTCTTGGCTTTTTAGGTATGTCTGAGAAGATTCTGGCCATGATTCTTGTCCAGAAGTTCTTCTATACCCATTTGAGCTAGATGTACCTGGAGAACTAGTGTCATATTCAGGGTAGAAATCTGCTTCAACTTTAGATATTTAAATTTTTGTGGTTGTGTATATGTTACGGACACAGCTGAACATGTATAGGTTTTCTCTGCTATTATAATGGCACAGGGTATTTAAGACATTTACAAAATGCTGATAGATCCAATATAAGTCTTGGAGACCCTCACGTGATGAGACTGACAGTTGGTCTGAAAGCCTCACAGAGTTTGATCCTAACCCAGCCAAAACTTACCCGTGAGAATCTGCAGCCACAGTGAAAGCCATGGTGATAGCCAAGAAGATAATTAATGAAAGAAGATGTTCTGCGCACAAGGAGAAGATGTACCTCTGTGGAACATCAAGAGTGCACAAGAAGAAACTTACACTAAATATGTAACCACTTGTACGTATAGCTAATTGTATTACTGTTTCAATGGTCATTGTTTTTTAGACAGCCCTGTCATTGTTTGCTAACAGCTAAAAAGGTACAAAAACAGCAGTAGGGAATAATAAGATAGACAGATATAATAAACCTCTTCTACCCTTGGATTACAACGTGTGTTTGTGTTGTGTGTCCAACTCAACCGCGACACTCACGCCTTTCTGCGGTAGCATAGAGGTCAAACATTCTCTAGGCTTCACTGTTTGAACAGGATAAGATTCAAACATATCCTCCATTGTTGGCACCTATCTAAAGGCATCCAAATCTCGGTATGCCAGTTTCAGACTGAACTTCTGACTTGACGTCTGGCAGGAAATTGGGATCCTACTATCCTGTTAGGTATGATCTATATTGCACTTACTACAAGAGCAGCATATTTGGCTTTTCATGAGATGCTTCTATTCTGAACATATGAAAAACACTCTGAAATGCAAATAATATAAGACAAATTGTAATATCTAGCAAATCTACAATTGGTTATATTTAGGACTTTTCGTAAAATATCCATTTCTACTGTTGTGCTATTTCTCTCCTGTCTGTGATTACAAAACTTGGTCTAGGTCTTAAAAACTTTTAAACTAAAACCAGAAAATGTAGATATTACTGGGTACTGTCAGCAGAGTTCTAGGGCTTTGGACTCTTTTATCTTAAAACCAAAACCAATATATGCCAGACATTGAAAGTAGTCTGCTTCTGGTTTAATTCATTTCAGTCACTAAATTTTAGAAGGTAACTACTCAAGTTTTTTGTATGGTACTGTAAATCCTTGCTGTTGGCATTTGGTCCTAATAAACAAGAATTCATGAACTTTTTTAAACAGTTATACCATTTTGCTTCTGTCTGAGATCTGCTACACACAGCTGAAGTTTAATCATTTGAACTCTTAATTTAGAAAATATTAAGTTCAGTTCTACTGCTTGTTAGTCACACAGATTAATGAAAGTACTTGTCAACATCATTTGTCACTAAAATACAAATTTTAATGAAAGCAATCAAAACCTTTGCACAAGACCTAGTATTTGCTGGCAGAAAATGCATGTCTTTTGAGAGCAACATTGTTTACAAGAGTAATTTTGACAAATTTATTAGATTTGATTCTTTGATTGTAAAAGATAATTTTGTTTTCTGTTTTAATATGTTTTCCAATATACAAATTAATTAAACTGATTTTTAAAAGTAAAATTACTAATTATTAAAAAAAAAAAACTTTGAAAGAACAAGTGGCATTACTTTGTGTGGACAGTTGTTGAATATTTATTTTCTTTAAGATTTGGACATTTAGTCTCATTTAAGATTAGAGAAAAAAAAAAATCTTGGATATATTTTCCTAAATGGGAAAGACACTTTGCCCAAATCTAACAATGGCATTTATGAATAATTTTTCCAGGGGCATAATAATGACATAATGACTGTCTGAGAAAGAGGTAGGGAGGAGACATAAATGGATGACAACTCTCCATGGATTCCACTTCTACGTTATCCCAGTAACTGTGTTATCTAAAATATATAGTTCAATTTACTGGGATGCTGATCTCCATTCAAGAAGTAAAGCAAGCAAATAAATATGATCTGTGCTATTTACAAAAGTAACCTTTCACAGCCTCTTTGTTGAAGGTAGATTTCTGTTCTCTTCTGCACAGGTGTTCCCAGGAAGAAGATGGTTTTGATCGTGATTTTAAAATTCAATTATTTTGATTTTAAACTTTGGGTTTAAAATGTGCAAAACATTCATAGCTAAAGTTACACTAGGTTTTTTATTTTGATTTGTTTTTTTCTTTGTTTTGAAAATGTCTGTTTTTCTATGGTGTTTATTTAGAAATTAAAGTATTAAGCACTACATGAGTGAAATAGCCAATGGCATGAAGACATAGACATTACTCAGCTCAATTATCACTTTAAATGAGATGCCCATATTCTATGAAGAGGATACACATTTAATCACAGTTTCATACTGCTCTGTATCTACCAATAAAAAGATAATTATCTAATGCTGCAAATAAGGATATAAAAACAAAAAAACAAGACCCTTCCCTTCTATGCAATTGCTTTAATGATACATAGATTTAGAAACTTCTACTACAGTTGCTCTGGGTTTAGGCTAACACCATAACAAAATTTCCTTGCTCTAATGTTCAGTGGACCACAAATAAGCCTGTTCCCCTTCTTAAGGAGAGTAACTACACATAAGATTTTAGTAAAGAGCTGAGACTCCTTCATGTGAAATGTTGCTGTTTTAGTTGTACGGCATAAACCAGGAAAATATTTTCTGACACTATTTTTCATTTGAAAAACAACAACAATCACAAATAATTCATAGTAAATTTCTAGAATCTCAGATTCTATTATAAGAAAAGAATATATCTGTATGTATTTAAAGATAAACTGCAAAAGATTCAAATTAATTTGGAACAATCATTTTTATTATCAATCACTTAAGGCAGGAGAACTTTTTTATATTCTAACAAATGACTTGGATAAGAATATGTCAAATTTAAAGTTAAATAAAGGTTTTATGTAGTCTCTGTTAAAGTTAATGGAAAAGCTTCCAATTGATTTCAGAGGGGCTTAAGACGCATTCTTGATGACCATTTGGGGATGAGAGATTTCTTATTTGGATAGTCATATTAAGATCCAGGAGAGATTTTTCAGAACTGAGCTCTGACATAATAACAACGTATCATATTTTTACATTTGCATAAAGTGACATATATACTGTGTGTATATCTATATTTATATGTACACAGAGTTAAATGCTTAAGTGTAATGAGATGATGCAGTAAAAATATGTTTTTATGATGCTTTTGGGATAAGCAAATTGCTGATGAATATACATCACTAATGGATTCATATGCATTTTCAGAACAGGAAAGATTTACGGTCACTTAGGATGACCTTCCACTTAAGTCAGGCCATAGATTTCACAGGTGTCAAACAAAGGTGATCAACCCTTTATTTAGTTGAGGTGGAAATGGAGAATTCCATACATCCCTGGATAAGGTTGTTAATTCATGATGAGAAAATAGGTATCTTATACATTTAAAAAAAAAAAAAAAAACAAAAAACAACAAAAACAAACCCAAAACCAATCCACAAACAAAATAACAAATGAACAAAAACATCTGAAGACAAACCTTTTTATCAGTTTATCACCGCACGATTTTATTTTCCTTTACAGTAAAACTGGTAATCATAAAGAATAAATGTGAAAGGGAACTTGTTCTCCCCACAGACATATTGAACATTGTGAATTACCCCATAGACTTATTTGTGATAAGTAAAGCAGGTAGTTTGTCTCACTGTAATGTTGTTTATTCATGTTTTCAATTGTACTTGTATATGATTCTGTTGAGGTCTTTCTAGCTTTGCAGGAACGTATTTAAAATGTAGCTTATCTCAAGTGATTATAAATAAAACCTTCCTGACATTTTCAGAGGCTTTTCTTTTTTCCCAGTTGTTTTTTTTATTTCTGTTTCCCACTGCTGAAAAAGCCATCTAATTCAGTATAATGAGTACTGTTTTCCAACTTTTGAAAGGAGAGAAAAAAATTTAAAGAATATAAAAATATTTCTTCCTTTTAATAAGAATGTTGAATGTCAAAGACAGAAAACCTTTAGAATAAACATACAGTGAAAAAAATACGTCATTCCTCTGTAGAAGAAGCTTTCAAGTTGTAATCAAGCTTTTCTTATTTTAGTTAGCCACAATGTATTCTACCTTTTACCTAAACTTTAATGTGCAGGTCCTAGATACTAGGCAACTCCACTTTTCTTTGTTGAGACTTCTGACATTCCACTCCACTGATCAGCTGCAGACATTCAGCACAAAAATAATAAAAAGGAAGACAGGATAGGGTTCTAAAACTCAGGAGGATATCAAAAGTACCTGATAGGTGAAATTTACCACAAGAGACTAAAGTGTGTCCCATGCATGTCAACACCGTACATATGTTCAGCGTAAGAGTTGTATTCAGATGCAAATGTTGTCTCCGGGATTTGGAATCTTTCCTAAACACAAACTTGCTTGTTTATGTCCTAATCATCCCATTCATATATAACCCAAAGTTTAAACCAAAAGTATGACTAATTTTCTCAAGCTTTGTATAAACAAAGAAGCAAAACCTAAACGAAGAAATGTTTTTTGATCCAGACAGAAGTGGGCACACCTGACATGAAGCATCTGAATCTGTCATTCAGACTGCTGTTGGGCAACCAGAGCACACTGGATTTGGAAAACCAATAAGAAATGGAAAGTTCTGAATTATTTTTATTTATTTGTCATTTTTAGAATGAAAATTGCAGTACTAGCTTATAGAAGCACAGATAGGGTTTAATGTCACAAAGCACTCCCTGAATAAGTTTTTCAACTCAGCACTAATGATTCCAGTGAATTGAATGTCCCAAGTAAATTAATGCCTACAATTCATACTTGTTCAATTCTGATGTCCCATTATATATCATTCCTCAAAAAGAGGAAAAAAATGCTAATGTGAAACTCAGAAATGGCAGTGCTAACTTTTTAATCAGTTTCATTTCCTTCTCTTTTATAAACTCTCAAAATTTTTTACTTAAAATAAAATACTACCTATAGACAGAGATACATGACATTTCTCAGGAATCCCATTTAATTTTGAGCCTTTTAAAATGTGTATAGAGCTCTATGGAAAAGGAGATATCAGAATATTAAGCTTTAATTCAGACCAAGCACAAAAAGATTATATGCCAGGTTGAAGAAATCAACATCATTTATGATATCTGATTTCTCCATATTTTCTGATTTTTTTTTTTTAATATTAACTATTTAAAGAATATAAGCTACTGAGTAATAGTAGCTCATATATTCATTACTTGTTTGGTGCCTAAATATTATTAGTGATGGGACATCAACAGAAGCCACTAAAGTTTAGTAAGGAAGTAATCATGCCTGCTGGTTTATAGACCCGTTAAAAGAGGTGATAAAAGCATAAAAACATTGGATTGCTAAAATAGAAATTATAGAAAACTTTTAAGTGAAATTAAGACATTTTAATAAGACAGTAAATACAGGAACTACTATTTAGAAAAACAGTAGATTGACTATGACATAAGGCCAAACCCAAGCCTTTCTTTTTTAAAAAAAAGCAAACTTGCTGTAATGTAGGTATCAGTTTGGCCACCACCATGGTGTTCTCAGGCTTTAGAACCTGTGTGATGTATGTAAATCCCAGACTGATGATGATCTATACAGATAAAATCATGTTCATCAGTGCCAGCAGTGCAATTATGAATAAAACCCAAATATTGTTATTCAGTTTTCTTCAAGAGTTCCTTACCTTCAAAAATCAGAACATCTGGGAATAGGGACAAATTTTTGTCCACATCCAGATGACAAGAACATCGCAGGGTTTTTGTTAAGCATAGTACCAAAAATGACCCTGTATATACCTCAACTATTTTTCAACAACCTGGTTGCCAGTTGACACCTGGCTTGTTTGGCATTTATGACTTCAGGCACCTGAGGACTGAAATGCTTGGTTTAGCTCAAGTCAAATGGCCCCAAAGAGGAGTATGTGAGTGAAAGATAACAACTTGTGACATGCCATAGATTAATGTATAAGATTTATTGGGCTCCTACAGCCTTAAATACTCTGAAGTATAAAACAAAAACTTGTGCCAGATGACTTGTATGCTTGCCCATACGAGTAAATTGACTTATGAGTTAAGTTCTGACAGAGCTGGGACTCCAGAGACTCACTAGATAAAACCTTAGTCTTCCTGAGTTGACTGTCAAAGTCTCTACTGAACTGAGTAAACTCAGTTTATTATTTGAGAACCTCTCTGAGAGTTTTCTGGATGGGTACTGAGTACTGATAGTCCCAGCTACAGTCTCTTCCTTGTAGGAGCAATCAGAACACTCCCAGGACCAAGCCTTTCATGAACAGTCAATGAACAACACCCTCATTCACAAGAGAAGTTTGAGATACGTTTGAAAAAAACTTTTGTGTGGGTTGAGATCAGTGGCATTTTGACTTCCAAAGAATAGAGAAAGTAAGAAGGTAAAGAAATTCCCTCATGTTTTCACATGATTTACCTTTATAAAAAGAAGTTTTTTACAGTACACATAGTCTTTCATTAATAATCTGGGTAGAGAGCAGAGGTCGATGACTGTCATAGTTCAAATTGTTCACAATATAATTCACAATGTTTCCTACATGATCATTAACAGCAACCCAACTATTTTCAGTATGATTAGCACAATTCTTTCCAAATGGGCCAATGCTTAATGAGTAGAAGGGTGTTTTAAGGTTAAAAGAAAGCTCAGAACCAAGAAGGTTCCCTATTACTTTTTAGTCTTCTTCTACAGAACATACAGTCTGTCTTTTGCTCTCGTCAGTGTAGCAGTTGCTGTGACTCCATGCCTCTCTTCTGAGTAATCTCTGCTTACTTTCAGCAAGGATGAGCATTCAACAAGCAGAAGCTTCAGGAAACACACGAAGAACCAACTGGAGATGTTCACAACGTTCAGGCCAGATCAGAAGCTTCAGGAAACACACGAAGAACCAACTGGAGATGTTCACAACGTTCAGGCCAGATCTGCCTAGGCACAGTTACACTGGTTAACACACTGTTTAAGAATCTGGTGACTAGTATCTGCTTACGTGAAATCCTTCAACCCAACAGAGAGATTTGGATGAGACCTTTTCAATGCACAAGCCACCAGCGCATCCTATGCTTTCTAGTAATTCCTAGATATTATTTATTTTTAGCAATATCCATTCAGAATTCTGTGTTGCCTCATCATTGTCCACTTCCCATGGGCGGGCAGGTGTTCAGTCATCCTCAGGAAAGCAGGGCTGCATCATGCATAAAGGCTACTTGGAAGACAAAACGCCACCACTACAAATGCTCCCTCCTTCCTTCTTCATGCCCCAGTTTTATATACCGAGCATGATGCCATATGGAATGGAACACCCTTTTAGCTAGTTGGGGTCAGCTGTCCCAGCTGTGCCCCCTCCCAGCCCTTGTGTACCCCCAGCCTCCTCCCTGGTGGATTGGGGCGAGAAGCAGAAAATGCCTTGACTCTGTGCAAGCCCTGCTCAGGAATAACAAAGACATCCCCATGCTATCAACACTGTTTTCAGCACAAATTGAAAACATAGCCCGTACTAGCTGCTATGAAGAAAATTAAGTCTATTCCAGCCAAAACCAGCACATCTTAAATGACACAAGAATGTCCAAGAAATTAATGAATTCAAGAAATTTATTTTCAATTAACAATTAATCCAAGAACAGAATCCAAGAAACTTATTTCAATTAGTAGGGCTACAGGAGGTCATTACCTTGAATCCCGCTGAGAAGTGAACCAGAGTAAGGCTTGAAAAAAGCTGTGTTTCTGATCCTCATCACTGGAGAGGTAAATCATGCAGGTAACAAAGTTTTAAATAGTGCATAGAGTGAATTGCACATGTCCTCATTGCATTTTATTAGCAATAAGATTTGATGTAATTCAAAACACTAGGAGATATGTGTGTGGAAAAGGATGGAGAATAACCATGAAAGTGAATGGCTTAATGTTCTTTTGAGACAGAAATAGGTCAAAAATGGGGATATATTCTGATCTCAGTGCAAACTGAAAGTCAGTGCACTCACCTTGGACTGTTCCACATTTGCACTGGAGAGCACAAAGGAGATGAAAACCTGGAAACAAAGACCACTGCAGTAAAGCCTCACAGATGTAGTCACAATCACTCCCCCAGATACTGGGGGCACAGCCTTGTAATCATGTGAAATCTGTCTCCTGCTCTGTATTAACCTCATCTGAGTTCTTTGGTCTCTGTCCTTACCTTCAGCTAGGAGCATCTTCTACAGAGGAAAAACCAAAAAAGAAGAAAAGCAGCAAAGCCACCTAGTTAAAGAGCACATATAGCTCAGAACAGAGCTATGCCTTTTTTACATATTTCTGTTTCTTAATTTTAAAGAGGACATAATTTAAATTCTATAAAAATTGAGGTGTTTCTTTATTTCTTCTTGAGGTCACAAATACACACAATCAAAACATACAGCAGTTTTGACCTGTACATGCCTTTAATTGCATAACTTTCTTTAGTGGGTTTACATGTGTATTTGGCTAATAAAAATCCAGTTCTCAATGATAAAAACTGAGAAAAGGAAAGAAAAAGGGAAAATGGAAAAGGAGGAAGGGAAAGGGAAAATGGAAAAGGAGGAAGGGAAAATGGAAAAGAAGGAAGAGGAAGGGGAAGGAGAAGGAGAAGGGGAAGGGAAAGGGAAAGGGAAAATGGAAAAGGAGGAAGGGAAAACGGAAAAGGAGGAAGAGGAAGGGGAAGGGAAAGGGAAAGGGGAGAAAAGAAAAGAAAAGAAAAGAAAAGAAAAGAAAAGAAAAGAAAAGAAAAGAAAAGAAAAGAAAAGAAAAGAAAAGAAAAGAAAAGAAAAGAAAAGAAAAGAAAAGAAAAGAAAAGAAAAGAAAAGAAAAGAAAAGAAAAGAAAAGAAAAGAAAAGAGATAAGAAACACCAAACTAACACCAAAGTGTTAGTTCCTGAGGGACTTTGCAGAATCTGAACTATCAGTTATCCATTTTAACTACTTTACAGAGTTTGGTAAAAACTTCTGGTCTATTTATTTTATGATGATTTTCTTTAATAATCGTTGTCTTTAAGACTGGTATGGAGTGGGACAACATATTTCATTGACATTTTGGCTTAATAAAGGTGTGTTTCAGCTCTTCTGACTACCCCTTCCTTCCAAAACACCTACACACATATTCACACACTCATTCTGAAAGAGAAAATCTACCTAAATACACAAGTTGAATTTCATCTCAACAAAGGAATGTGTAGGACTGAGAGTATTATTTCATAAGAGGAAGAAAAACTTGATTAACATTTTAAAGATATCATTATCCTTTTGTTTGTTTCAAGTTTAAGCTAAAATTATGCACATCAATTGTGACATTCAAGACACTGAGAACCAGAACAGACTTCCCATGGAAATTACAGACACAAAACCAGCAAAGGTTTGGCTGAGTTGTCTACATATAAGCACTTGTAATTTGAAGTAACTGCATGTAGATAAATTTAGGTGACTTGATTTTGAATTAAATTTTATCTTTGTAAACGTCTACAGGTGTGAGAGATGTTTATTGTAGACTCTTATGCCATGATTCAAGTGTCTGTGATGACCATACACAGGCCGCTAGTGTCATTTGAGATTTCTAGGGTATCTGAGACATCTACACAAAAGAGTCAGATATGGCATAAAGCCTGTGGGAGACTAGAGACCTGGAAGAGTAGCTGCAGGTATCCCAAATGTCACTGGATGCCTGTGAGTGGGCAACTGGACCAATTCTGCTGCTCCCTCTGATGAAACAGCTGGTGATTGAGGATCAGCTTGACCTCAAGTATGCAACATATTTAATACCCTAGTCAATCACTTAATCTGATTTAGCCAATTAGATACTCCCCACAAGATTTCAAATTATACTAGGCCTCTGAACTCAATGAATGGTGTCACCAGTCATAAAAAGTATTAAGTCCTAAATGCAGATCCAAATTTGCATGGCACCTGCATGTGTCCCGTCCAAGATTTTGCTTTGATTATAGAGAAAGCAAGCTGAGTCAGGCAGAAATACTGAATCTGAACTGAAATTTTCCAAACTCCAAGGGTAGGTGATCTCCAGCTTTTGATTCAGGTTTGCTGTCAGTTTGATATCTTTTGTTCTAAGAATCAGTGTAGGTGGGTGCGGATGTTTGCACAGGGAGGCAAAAAGCAGAGGAGAGCAGCACAGCCAACCCAGGGCATGCCTGCACTCAGTAACGCGCCCATGATGCCGCAGCCCCTGGCAAAACCTCAGCTGTTTGCTGCTGGGCAGATGCACCAACTTGTTCAAAGACAGCACAGAGATCATTGCACAACACTCTACTGTGTGGGGCAGACGTACCTCTTGGGCAATATTTCAAGCAGATATAAATAGCTTTTGTGCACAGCTGTATCCGAGGGATTTTGTGTTTTAAGGTGTAAAGTTTTAAAGCAGAAAAAAGGTAGGATAAACATTCTTTCTATGCTTTTTGCTCCTCCTTTTCTGCACTGTGAGACACACTCAGACAACCCAAGAAGAGTTTTTCATGAAGAAACGTACATATTAGCCCGGAAATCTTTCCCTGCAAATCAACTTTAGAATTGGAAATCTGGAAGTTTTTGGGTCATTACCTTACCATATAGCCTGTAATTTCTTTGCTATGGCGTGCATTATTTAAGGAAAATTCTTCCACTTGAGTTTATTAAATGTATTGAAGCATCAATCCCTTTGTAATTATATACACATTTTTGAAAATGGAGACCGGATTTTTGCTCTTGAAAATTTCAAAGACAGACAAAAGTGAGATAAGAAAAATTTCATTGTTTGCATTTTCTAGACCAAAAGATGAGGCCCAAAAGGTTAAATTATTTGCTTATAATTTGCAATATTTTAAACAAAAAGCTGAAAATAGGATGTTCAGAGCCACCTTTAAAAACCTGGGTGTCTCTTTTGTTCCTATAAAACAATTTAAAACTTAAAACTTTATCAATCATAAAAGATACTTTCCAGAAATAGCCAAAACTTTCTCCTTTTAGTAATTCTCTCTTAAAACATAGATGGAAGGTTCTTCTTTTTATAAAGCACCAAAACTACCCATGATAAAATCCATATTAGACATCGTATATGAACCAGAGGAAATACTTTTATTGCTATTATTTTGTTCAATAGCCAACTGAGAAAAAATAAAAGCATAAAGAAACTGAGGCTACAGCCAGCTGAATAGGTAGTGCCTTAATCCTGTGTAATCTCCCATTCAGTAGAGGATTTATCCTGATTACGCTGACAGAGATGCTGAATGGATATCATACAGTAGAGGAGGAAAAGATACCAGAACACAGTAACAACCTGAAGGAGTCTTCATATACCCTGAACTCGAGTTTACTCTTCCTTCACTGCTTTCATCATGGCTAGATCTTGATAGTAAACTAAAATATACAGGGAAGAATTCCCTGCCTTTGGAATCTTATTAAGATCTGGTCATTTGCCCCATTACTTTTCTGAAGTCATAACCAGCCTGCTTCTGTCCTGAGGCAGCCAGATAACTCAACCTACTTCCAGGTACCTGCCAGAAAGTAGTGCGGAGTAGGAACAGTCAGTCCCAAAAAGGCATTTTGTACACACTGTCCAGAAAGCCTAATAGTCAGGCTGTGCCACTGGATTTCTGGGCCATAAAAATAGGTTTTAATAAAATTGTCACCACTGACACTTTATTATGAAATTAAATCTATCAAAGATCCTAGTAAAAAATTCTCCTTTATAAACATAGCTCTAATTGAAGGAGTTATCATTTTCTGTGAAGATGACTTTGGTGCTTCTTGCTTCTTTCTGCCCATGAATCACAATTTTCCTTGCATGTAGCAGCAATTTCAGGAAATCAGGATTTTTTTTTGTTGCTATTTCTGCCTCTCTTGTAATGTTTATCTTCCTAATGTCTGTGTCAAGCTCTCCTAACATTACACTGTGCTTTGAAAATTGTATTCTTTCATCCAATGGTATGAATCCGTCAGTTATCAATCTGACCGTGGCAACTAAGAGGTGCCACAAACACTTAATTTATGTTTAAAATATAAAGTTTCAGGGAAGTGTAGTAAGAGTTTTGATTAAGAAATTAAATCCAGTGGTTGAATGGTAGTGTGAAATTCCAATATTTGACAATTTGTCTCCATTTAAGTAAATAATTCTTATATCATTGGGACTTCCAAGGATCTACATACTAGTAAACTTGAAATACATGTGGAAATTCAGACTTTAAGTATTTAGTATTTAAGATAGCTTTATTTAATTTCTTTATTGTACAACACACTATAAATGTTTGCCTCAGGATAACAATTATATGTCCCAGGGAGAAAGAAAAAACAAATTGTTGTGTCTGCTGCATTTCCTAGATAATATTTTATTTTGTTCACCTTTAGCCTCCACTGATTATGACTTTATAATGTATTTAAGGCTGTTTGCAGCTTTACCTCATCTTGGCTGAAAGGAAACCATGAGCTGTTAGAATGAGTGGTCAATGTGAGCTCATGATTGATCATTTTCGGTGAAATAACTGTGGACATTGCATCTGGTATGGTAAATATGGTGTCTGTACATACATAATTGTCGAGTATTCTGAAGTACAGATGAAAGTAAAGAAAGGGAAAAGCATTTAACTTTCTTAAGACTTTAGTAGACCAAGCAACCTCTTTTGGGACGTAAAAACAATCAGCTCTCTTGGCTTTACTCTTATGATGCTTGGACTGTAATTTTCAGCTGGCTTTTGGCTTAAACCAAAGACTGTTTTGCCATTAAAGCAGGACTCCTTAGTCTAGTTCTTCTCTGGCCTCTCCTAATGGCAACAAATAAGTTGAACTACCAGTTTCATGGAATCTCAGTAATACTTTCTTGTGGAAAAGGAACAGGTAAAAATACAGTAGTTCTACATAAAGGGCCCAAGATAGTAGTTTAAAGCCTTATTTCTTATATATAAAGTAATCCTGAGCTCCTTTTTATTTACATACAATAATACAAGTCCGCAACTGCTATCAAATATTGTTTGTCTCATTTTTCTGCATGCTAAACTTCATCATTTCTTCTGAAAGGAAAACATCTTCTTGGTTACCTTTGCATTCAAAAGCTTTTTAATCTCATCTGGAAACAGAACCTTAAGCCAGTTTAGTAGTGACAAGGAGCCTGAGGATTTAGCTGAAAGATTATAGAGAAGGGAAAGAAAGAAAAAAACGTAATCATAGAAGCATTTCAGCAGTAAATACTGAATTTTGACAAGTTCTAGGAGAATTTGTACAGCCAAGATCTCTATGAACCCTATCCATAAGGATTACATTCTACACATTCTGAAAGCAATAGGACCAGAAAAATTCCACTTTGATTTAAAATTAAAATATCAGTTGGTTTATAGTATGGTGATGGACCTAAATCAAAGGTTATCGTATGCACTTAGAACAGCCTGAATCTAAATTTTCTATGCTATAATGCACCAAAAGGCATTGAGGAAAGAAAGGCTTGAGTTTTATTCTGTAACGTTTTAAATCTGCATTTTACACGTAAACCATTGTTTTGAATTATATCAGACAAATAAATATTTAAGAAAGAGCAGGATGGAAAAGAAGATTTGGTTTCTTGTGATCTCATTTACGTATTTTTAAATTAGGCTAAAACATTGTCACAGATGACCTTCTGAAATAGCTAGTTGGTATTTTCCTACACTCCTTTTATTTGCTGTTGTAGTTGTTTTATTGCATAATAGCTCACAATCATGGTAGGGAATTGACTGAAATTATTATCAACACAAAACTGAGGCTTTTAATTTTAAAATGTTGTCACTAATGAGATAACTTTTTTCTCCTTTTTTCCTTTTTGAGACAGTGGAACTGTCTGCATGAAAAGTGTTACCACACATTAGTATTTGAACAACCAAGGCACTAGAAGAAAGTTTGCTGAGTAATTCAGGTATGAAATAGGCTATTTGTGTTGCAGATTTCTAGTGTCTTTTAAAAGTCAGAGGCCCTGGAACTAGGTAAGAATCACTTTCTGCTGCCTAGCATCTCCTTGCTTTTGTGGCTTGCTTCTTTTTTCTTTTTTAAGTCTTTAGCACACATGTATTTATTTCTATATAACCTCTTTAATCTATGATTAGATATTTTTTCTTTTAAGCAGGTTTATAGAATTTTCAAATGTAGACATGCATATATAACTGTGTATACAGCTTTACTCATCTGTACCAATGTTGCTTTCACATATACAGGAGCCAAAACTAGAAGTAGAGGAACTGAGGTCTTTCTCAATACTGGTAAATTTAAAGAATATGTTCATCATCTCAGAATTGACTTAAGGGCTTGCAGTCATCCCTAGTCAGAAATCTTCCCTCTTACTTGAAAAAAAATTAGTTAACTCAAAATTAAAAATACATAATGAGTCAAATAACAAGACTAAGTAGAAAGCAGAATTAATCTATATTTAAGTGCTAGCAATTTTGCAATAATACAATGAGTTGCATTTATTGCATTGATGAATTAAATAAAAGTGTCCCTTCAGTGGTTAAAATGGAAGTTTAGCTTCTTCAGAAAAAAAATGCATCTCATTAACTTGTAAAGTTGAAGGAACTGACAAGTTATGTTTATTGTTTTAAAGAAAAGTGTTTGTTCCTACAGAGGGTACTGGAATGTATCCAGAAGCTTTCATAATACTAGCAATTGCATAACACATTTGTTATTTAATTGAGGATGTTTGATACCTTGTATTAAAACCACAAAGCATCATCTTAAAAAAAAAAGGTGTTTTGAAACATAATTATAGCTTTAACCGACATTTGGAATTTTTAAAATGCAAAATCCAAGCTGATGCAGAACACCCACACACATCTTTTAATACATATTTTAAGTGTTAAAAAGAGGGTGGTGTAGTGCTTTGTTCCAATGTTAGCTTCATCCTAATTTATTTACAATGTTCCTGTTCTAGTTTCCTTTCCATCCCTTTATATATGTATGGGCAAATCTGATTAATAGGGGAAAAACATTTTTATTATAGTCTAGCAATATTAACAGGTATTTTGAGTGGTTTATGAGTTTCTCCCATCTAAAGCAGAGTCAGATTTTGTTGCGATAGCCCTAGGCAAAACTGATGTGAGTGAAGGATGATGGGTCTATGAGGCAAACAACATGGCTATGCCAGGTGAAACACTGCAATATGGAAGCCTGTGCCTGTCTGCAAGGCTGAACAGGAGGAAAGCCAGCTCATGCACGCAGGAGGTGAGAGGGACTGAAGCTCCCACACCTCTGCCAGCTCAGTCCACGCCTTACCAGAGGAAAATTGTGCCTTCCTTTTCTCTTTTGTCCCTGGTTTGTATAGTAACCTCGCAGGTAATTAAAATAAGTCAATTTAAAATTTATTGACTAGATGATATGAATGAGGCATATCTCATCCTTTTAGTCTAACTCTTTCCAAAACAAATTCTCATTCAGGTTAATTTGAGGAGCTCATGAAATCTACAGAAGCCTTAACACTATACTAGCACAAACATTTACCCTAGCTGGAAAAGATTATGCGTAGACCTCACCTTGTTTCTTACTGAAATTGGTTAACATAAATTATGGGATCCGGAAATGGTAATCAATTGTCTGCTCATGATTACTTTCTCATAGGAGCAATAGATCACAAGTGTCTAACTGCTTGCATGAGGCATTCAAATTATGTAGCAAGACTGAGGCCATACCGAGCACCATGGCTACCATAATATCATTCATTAATAATCATTCAAACTGTGGTTAGGAATGACAGGATTGCCAAGAAAAGTAGTTAAGTAAACAGCTTTATTTGTTGGCCTATGAAGTAATCAGATAACTTCTCAGGATTTTAAAATAATCCATTAATGTAAGCCATTACTTAACAGTTATTTGACTCCATGTAACCATTGCTTAACTTCAGCACAACACAAAGACCTGGGAGTTTTGTGCTGCCTCACTGCCAAATGTCAATCGTTGTATGTTATCAGTCCTTTGTATGCACTAGCACCCGTCATAATGAAGTCTCAGTCACCGATCTGCACATCTGCCTTTCAGAAACTACAAATCAGAATGCCGTCTTCACAGAGCCTTCATATGGTAAAATGCTCATACACATATATCTGTACATACAGATATGTGTACATGTATGTGCAATTTTGAAAGCTCGATTTCCATATCTCTGCAATATGGAAAAATGGAGAAGGTATCTAACCTGTATTAAGGAAACTTCCAAGTTAGGGAGTAGAGAAAGAGTGGAAAATGGAAAAAAGAAGTTAAAGTGTATGATGTAAAGATAAATATCAAGTGATGAGGATAGGAAATGATAAAGAAATAAGTCACAGTACATATGATTTACTAGGTTATCACCAATTCTGAAGCCAGGTTTGCACTTCAATTAGCCTGCATAACTGAAGGAATCACTTCAGACTGATAGCTTTTAATCAGACCAAACGTGTTCAAAATCTTAGACTCAGTGAAATACCTGTCTTGCATCCACATTATTGTTCATAAGGAACATATTTTGGGAAGCAGCAATGGTTTTCAAAAAGCTATACTGTTTTTTCCTGGAATTTTTTGAAGGTACTTTACATTCTTTCTTTCAACAGGCTTCAATATGGACACAGTAGAGAAGGATTATCATAGTTTAACAAAGTGAAAAACTAATTGAATCATTAACTGACCATTCAGATTCAAATGTCTTCCTCTCATTTACACTTGTGTTTATACTTCTGCTTTACTCCTGCACATCTCTCTTTAGTTCACCTTGTTTGTAAAACTCCTTAGATTGTAGCTCTATGCTGAAGAGGTCATGTGAAAATGCATACCAAAATGCAAGTGAAATTCAAGGTTTTCTATATATTGGTCATACATTTTTCTTCAGTGAGACTTTTACACTTAGTGATTGAAAACACAAAAAAAGTGCTTGAGATTTTACAGCTCAATTTATACAACTTTTCTTTTAATACTGTTGTCAGCTTCCCTTGAATAATAGACATCATTGAACAAAATATATGTTTAAGCACAATATTCATAAGTATCAAACAAATAATTATTATCATTTTGCAAATTAAAAACTTTTCCTTTCCCTGTAAGTTAAGTTCTTGTGTATCAGCTACCTTGGTTACAGTGATAAATTGAAGAACAATTTTCTCTTTTTATTCCAAATCATTCCTTAACAGCATTAATAACAAATAGAAGAAATTATATGTATGATTAAGGAATCTTACTGGTGGTGATCTAACACGTTTCTGCAAAGAGCTGCCTGAATTTAAGTGTCTGAAAATAATTTTTGTTTCAAGTGTCAGCTCTCCTGCCTGAATATGCTGTTAAACCTCACCCTTTAAATCTCACTGTGGTCAAGGGATGTTTTAGATGTGAAAGTAAAAATAAACTGGTTCTTTCATGTGACCATGGCTGGCTGAATGAATTAGCAAATGGTCAAACTTCATGGAAACTATTAACTCCACTTTTATGAATTGTAATAACATAGTTATGAGCCATAGGACATTTACCAGCTTAGGGTTAGCAGCAAACATCAGTGTAAGATGAATGTGTGCTTGAATATACTCACAAGGGCAGAAATTATGGTGCAATTCCTCTCAGAAATGCAGTGTGATTTTCTTCCAGGAGTAATTAACATTACTAGGAGAACCAAATATTGATTGAATTTTTGTATTTGTCTGTGTACAGAATGCATTTATATATATTTAAATTTTTGCTTTCTTAACTTTTATTCCTATATGAAAGAGACAGAAACCTCAGACATAAGATCAGTGCCAGAATAGCATACTCATCCACACAGAGGGATGCATATTTTAGCCCAGTTGACTCATTTTTATTCTCTTCTGTAACCTTTCTGGTAGATCAAAGGCAAGCTCCAAGTATAAATGTTAAAATGTACCTGGCACTCAAACTTCACTTAGGAAAAAAAAAAAGCAAACAAAATTCAGGCATATTTAAGTAACTTTCAGTCCACTTTTCCCTTTTTGTTTTGGTATAGGAACAACTTTATAAAAATTGTCTTTAAAAAATATAAAGACAACCAAGATGCTGATTAGAGAGTCAAGAAGAGGGAAAAGAACAACCACAGTGTGCACCTGAGGCTATTGCAGTCCCCTGAAAATTCACCCCCCCTCTGCCCAAACCATCAGCCTCTTTTCAACTCTCCTTGTAAACCTGCCTAAAAAGCAACCAGCTTCACACAGATTACACCTCCTCTGATTGCTTCCTGCTGCTTCCTCCTACCCATAGCCTCCTCCAACACAATTGACCACCCCCAAAACTCTAGAGGTCCTGCTGCTGTATTGTAATTTTGTATTACAAGCACCGATACAGAGGGAAAAGGCTTTAACTTAGCCAAAATAGAGTTTCATTAAAGATGAAGGGCAGTTTGATCACTTTCAAGTGTGATAATCTCCCTTTAACATAGAACAGGCCAATAGCAAGTCTCACAGGTGTCACTCAGGCAGATGAGGACAGCTTGGCTGAGCTGTCCCTACTCATACCCAGCACAATGCGGCAGGCAGCTGTGTCATTTGTGATCTTCAGATCAGAGGCTTATTGTTGACATCAAGGCTGTGCTGGAACAGGTATGTTTGGTCAGTAAAACCATGAATTATTCCTGATGGGACAAGAAAGAATTGCTCCCTTGCTCCATCACTTCCTGTCCTCCTCCCTCTCAGGAACTGTATCTTCCGTGTGCGAGTTGTACACACACACAGGTACAAACACAGCCTGCATCTCTCTCTCTCTTACACTCCCCACGTGGACTCCAGTTTCCCCAACTACTGTTTGAACTTATTGGTTTAGCAGTGCAGTCTGGGTCAATGTAACAGCTATTTGAAATGATAATGTCAAAGCCTGTTCTCTTGTAAGAATTTGGTCTTCAGTATAGACACTATATCCATGGACATTTTGCCACACTGGAGACCTTTTCCAGCTACTCCTCGTTTCTGTAACAAGATAATAACAGATTTAATCAACTGGATTTTTAGAGATCAATATATTACAGACAGGATCAGATCTATGTAACAGTAAAGTAGTATGGAAAATATATATCTACCCATTCCATCTATCCATCACAAATTTCAGTTTTTAACAAGAGATCAGGCATAATGTCTCAAACTTTTACTCAACGGGATTATTTTTTATACTTTTCATTTGGTATTTTTTAAGCCAAACTCATGATCTCTTAAATAAATCATGAAAGATAAGAAGTGAAAAGTCAGGTTTTATTTCGTGAGCTAATGAATATGATGTGAATGACAATTAATAGGTTCTTATTAACTAATTATACAAGAGTTTCAAATTTCTTATAAAATTCTTCAGTATCAGAAGTAGGCAGCTACTCTAACATGAGAAAAATGTCTTTTTGCCAGTGAACAATTAATCCTAAAATAAAATGAAAAGTTTGTGAAGTCCGAAACAGCTTATTCATAATGCTGTTTAAAAGTTTAAAAGTCCTTGTCACGTGATAACCTACAAGGTTTAAGTTTGCTGTGTGGTTTTAAAATGCAGTCCTTCTGGTATTTACATATTGTTGGTTTTTAATCCTTATGTCCCAGTTGGAGTGGGAAAATAAATTTTAAAGGGGAAATAATCTACATATTTGATATGGCAAAAAAGAAATAGGAACTATGACTGAACCAATGCAAGAAGTTACATGAAAACTGTAAGTTTCCTGTCCTCGCCATGCTTCAGGAGTGTTTTCAGGGCAATATTTAATTCTGCCTGACTTGATTCTCATTCACTACATTTTGTGCTTGAGAAAGGGTAAGGGCAGAGAATTTGGAAAGCAGATGAAAGTAACACTCCAATTCTTCTGAGTTTCACTTCCTTGTAGTGACCTCCACAATTGCAGTTAAAATATATCAGTTTAAAGAAAATAAAGGAAGAAGTAACAATTTCCAAGAAAATCAAAATTTTTCTTTTCCAAGATGTCCTTAAGTCAAAATGCACTTTTTCATTACAGACCATCCTAAAGGAATAAAATCACCATAATAATAAAGGTCATCCTAACTGGCAAATTTGGTTTAACCAACACAATAAATGTTTTTGGGTTTCCCTTTAACTCATGGAATTATAGAGTGGCTTAGATTGGAAGCTGTCCTCCAATTTAACAGCATGTTAACGATCATCTAGTTCCGTGGTCAGGGACACATTCCACTACACCAGATTGCTCAAAGCCACATCCAGCCTGGCCTTGAACACTCCCAGGGATGGGGCATCCACAACTTCTCTGGTCAACTTGCTCCAGTGCCTCACCACCCTCACAGTAAAGAATTTCTGCCTTATACCTAACCCAAACCAATTTTCTTTCAGTTTAAAGCTATTCTCTTCATCCTATCACTAAATGCCCTTGTTAAAAATCTCTCTCCACATTTCTTATGGGTTCCCTTCTGGTCTCTGAAGCCTTCTGTTCTCCAGGCTGAAGAATCCCAATTCTCTCAGCCTTTCCTAATAGGAGGGTCTAATAATCAACTTGGTGGCCCTCCTCTGGACTTGCTCCAACTCATCAATGTCCTTCCTCTTTTGGGCACCCCAGAGCTGGATGCAGCACTTCAGGTGGGATCTCACCAGAGCAGAGCAGAGGGGCAGAGAGAATCCCCTCCCTCGCCCTGCTGACCATGCTGCTTTGGATGCAGCCTAGGACACACTTGGCTTTTTGTGCTGTCAGTGCACATGGCTGGGTCATGTCCAGCCTCTCACCCACCAGCACCCCTAAGTCCTTCTCAGCAGGGCTGCTCTTGATCTGTCTACCCCCCATACTGGGGGCTACCCTGACCCAGGTGCAGCACTTTGCATTTGGTCTTATGAAATCATGTAACATTCCCATGGACCCTCTTCTCAAGCTTGTTCAGATCCCTCTGGATGACATCCTACCCTTCAGGTGTATCAACAGCACCACTAAGCTTGGTGTCAGCCGCAAACTTTCTGAGGGTGCACTCAACCCTTCGTCTACGTCATTAACAAAGATAGTAAATAACACTGGTCCCAACACAGACCCCTGAGAGAAACATCTTGAAGAAAACAAAAAAAAAAAAAAAATTAATTTCAGTGCATCATCTGAGCAGACAGCTGTTGCACAGACTCCGAAGTCAAAGAATTTTAAATGTTTTATTTGCATACTAAATGTTCCTTTTTTCTAGAAAGTCCATCAATTTGTAAAGATGGCAAAAATTATTTTAAAATAGGCGTTTTTCAAATATATCTTTCCTAAAATCGGTTCATCCTTAGTCATGTTACCACACCAGTATTAAAATGACTGTCTGCGAATCTTTCCTACAAACTGTTCAGAGTGGGGAAGAAAGTTATTTAGATCATTCTTATTACCATCATCTAAACCACAATAACACTTTGAATAGCATCAAACCATTCTTCCTAACTGCATACAAACAAATAACAAGGAAATTCTCCCCACCACAAAGAACTTGCAATCTCATTATAAGACGATAGACACCAGATGGATGCAACAAACAGATGGAGGAAGAATAAGGTAGCAATGAGATGATTACAATCAGCATGATAAGCAGTGATGCATACCAGCAAACCTGCTGCCTAGCTATTATCTGTCTGTGCACATGCATGTAAAATTAACATAAATACCATTTACGTGATATTAACTAATTCAAGGCATCTGATATTGTCAGTCTATAACAACAAGAAATGCAGGCTCTGTCAGTGAGAGCTTGATGACCCTCAGGTAACATTGGAAAAAGTATTAAAAATGCCTGATGATACTAACTGATGAAAGGGAGGAGAGTATTTTCAGTCAGCAACTGGTTTACTGAACTTTAGCAAAGGGATGATTTCCGTGTTACTGGGAATTATAAGGTGAGGAAGGGGCTTCAGGTCAGAATTCATCCTTCTAAGTTTTCTTTCCAAATCAAAATAGATAAAATAAGTACTAGAGAGAAATGTAGCTTGGGTAGTAAATATGCTTCGTGAGGAAGCATGGTCTGAAAGGCTTTATTGCTAAATATCTGAGGCCATTTTCTTCACTGTTATAGCACAATTTCAAAGAAATAATTCTACTCATAATACTAGAATTACTTTAGAAGACACTATAAGATCCCTGGGAAGTATGTGGTTAGTGTTTTCTCTCAGAAGAAAGAAAAATTTAAAAAATTTATTCTAACTTTTATGACCTGAATTTCCACCAATATTTAGATAACAAATATTAGTGGAAAAATATGGTTATATCTAATTCTCTTTGTTGCAAAGGAAGATGTCTAAAAGTGAAAATAGAAATTTAAATGTAAATGTGCATTTAAATATAAATGTATAGGAAGCAGATAATTCTGCATACTCATTTGTTTTCTGTGTGCTACACAAATAAGTGTAGGGAGCATTGAGCTGCAGCCACCTCTGGCCTCATGACAGCTTTTTTATCACAGGATGGCTGAGCTTCAAGAAATGTTATGAAAATGACAAAGTTCTGCAAACTGTAGCATGTATTTTTAAATGCTTAACAGCATTTAAAACACTTAAACAGTAAAAAACTACATCTAAAGTGCACTACAGAAATTGTTTGCAAAGATATCCTATGCTCAAGTAAACTTCATTCTTCCCAGTGTGGCATTCAAGGAATAACTTGAAGGGTGTTACCTTTTTAAAAACACCTAAAAAAACATGAAGAATATGCGGCAATGTGTATTTGAAACAGATCTTCAAATGATGACAATATTGCATTTCCATTTGCAAGAGGGTTTGCAAAGAATAGAAGAAAGTCTATTTTTAATTTTTCATGCAATTTTAGTTCTGACTGCTTAAACAAGTATATATTTCTCATGGGTACTTTAGGACTCTGAGTGTTAATGTTGTTAAAATTCATTCAGTTTCTTAAATTAATTTATGGGTTTTATTTAAAAAAATAATATGAGGAAATGGATTTCTAATCCAGTGCCAACAAATTAAAAGATAACTTTTCAAATACAGTGTTATTAATATTCTGTTATTAATGTAATTTATTGCTGAAAATATTATTATATGTACTTTTTCCTAAGTTACTTTATTAATTTTTTTTTTCCTACAGTCTTTTTCATTTTAGCTGTAGATTTAGGTATATCCATGATCTTAATAGCCATAAATACAAAGAAATTATTGGGTTCATGCAAAGGGACTCTTTAAAGATATGTCACTTTATACTAAAAGTCTTCACAGATTCACCGATGAGGACATGTGAACACCTCCTAAAAGTACATATGTATTAAGAAATGTTTCTCTTAAAAGAAAGTAGATATGGTAGCTTTTTTTATGCATGCATTTCACAGTAACCCAGTCATTCTGCCACTTTCACTTGGCTTCACTGAATTATATAAATCATTTG
Source organism: Dasyornis broadbenti (assembly GCA_013397935.1). Taxonomy (NCBI): domain Eukaryota; kingdom Metazoa; phylum Chordata; class Aves; order Passeriformes; family Dasyornithidae; genus Dasyornis; species Dasyornis broadbenti. The sequence continues at coordinate 551,558 of VZRN01004441.1, read as the reverse complement.
CTTACCCTAACAGCCAATAATCTGAAGGAGGGCAAGCTGGAAATTGCAAAAGGTAGCCCACATCTACGTTAATGCTTTGAAAGGTCCTTTGCCTGTGACAGAGCTGTATCCATTGGAGTCTTTGAAAATGTCCATAGCACTTCTATGGACGGGCAGGTTAAGTAGTTTCTTTAGTGAAGCTTTCATTTTCTTTTCTGATACATTTGCTAGATTATTATGTTAGAGGGTTTTAGATCCAGATGTTAGTCATAATTCAGAGAATGTTAAAAGATAATTAAAAAATATTAAACTTTAAGGAGATGTTAACATGAAAATTTTGTAATGTCCATGTAATTTCACTGAAATTAAAATTGCCTTATTTCTTTGATGTAGAGTATCCAGAGTAATGATCTATACTAGAAAACAGCAGCTTGACCTTTATTTGAAAAATTAAAACTATTTTACTACTTCTTTGCTATTAAACATTGTTTTCTTTTTTTCCATATTTACCACCTTTAGAATGGTAAATATTATTATACAAATGTCTCTTCTGCCCTGGACAGAAATATTCCTGAATATTCAATTTTATAGAAATAGTTTCTAGCAGACTATTGTTATTTGCAGCTTTTTAATTCCAGCCACTGCTGGATTTGAATATGTGTTGCTGAAACAGATGATTACCTTCTCTATGAAGGGGATATAATGCCATAAAGCCTTCCACTATTCCCAAATTATGCTGAAGGCAGAAGAGTATTTCTAGTTGAAGCAACACACCTTTCTACTGTGCAGGGCTGTCGTAGGAAGTTGTGGATTTTTCACCCTCCTCTACCTATCTAGCTCATGCCACCAGGTGAAATAAATCCCAGATTGTTCCAGTACAAGGAACTGAAGTGGAAAGGAACAGTGTCTTTGTTCACGATGTCACTGGCATACCTTTATGTATGAAGATCTCAAGTTCATTTCTTTGCGACTCTGCTGAAAGACAGAGTAGAATCATGAGTGCCCTTTAGTATATACACATAATTTTGGAGGTTATTCAGTTATAAATCCTTCATAGCTTTGCCTATCAAATATTTCTTATGCTAAATTTCATTAATTAATCAAAATATTTCATTTATTCATAAAAGGCTGATACCAGTGGCAATTAATTCAAACTTTACTTTTAAATGTCTTGTAGAATTTTCATCCTTTGTCTATCTGAAGAAAGACAGAAGAACACGAGAAAATTGTCAAGATTTTCTCACATTTATCTTCCACATTTTTAAACTTATTTTACAAATTACTGACATTTTTAAAATTCACCAGCTTTGACTAGCACAAATTAAATCAATTGGAAATATTTGGTAGCTTACTGTTTCACTACCTTACTTATATGTCATGTATCTGACTGATATAAATCTGATAAAACCAGAACACCTAAAGTGTCTATTAATTACCATGGCTAGCATATTGCAAAGATGAAAAAGTACCAAATGAAAGGGAGTATTTGCAGATATTCACACATCAATGAAAAATGTCTTTCCATACTCAGCCAATGCTACAGGGACCTCGTTTCCAAAGATAGAACTCAAACAGCTGTAAAATGTTAGTCTAATGGCGAACATTTGTTTTAGTGCAATAAGCCAGATTTATTGTGCAGTCAGGACCCTAAGAGAGTAAACCATTTAATGGACACCTAGAATGGAATCTAGCACCCCAGTTTTAAATCTCTTTATTCAACTATGCTTTCCCTTTCTGTTTTTGTATTTTTCCTAATGGCGTACTCCATGGTACTCCATGGTGATTTTCCTTTCTCTTTTTTAAAATTTGAGAGGACTTTGATTATTCTAGAATATTTTGACATATGAATCCAATTTGCCTATAAGCAAGTAGCAACATGAGTTTTCTTTTGCTATTGTCTGTCAGCAGTAAACATATGATGATAATAAAAATGGAAGAGTAGCAAAACATAAGTGATCTGTTGTCAGGTCTGATTATTGACAGTATCAAAGTGTTTGGACATATAACAGTTAAAAGCCTCACTGAGCTGGGGTTTCAAGCTGTCTGTATGTTGTAGGACTGTTGCTGGGTACCTAAGAGTGAAACATGCAGCTGATGATACATTGAGCAGAGAAGTGACCACGAGGGACAAAAAAACCACTTCTATAATTCTCCTTTCTGGATTCTTCTCTAGCTGTAGCCTTCAACTAAACACCCATGGGAAACTGAAAATCCCTTCTGAAAATGCAGATCTCTTCTCAGCTCAGGCATTTGAATCATGCCCCTGAGCAGAATCAGCCAACATGTACTTCTTATGGAAAAACAGTATGAGAAAAAAGGGAGTGGCTGACTTACAACTACTGCCTGATAGATAAATATAGAGAAAACTCTCTGTGAAAGCAGAGAGTTGCAATATTCCATGCTGCTTGACCCGAGGATATGAAACCAGCTGCAGAAGGATAATTTAGCATATGCTACCTTGTTTGCCATGCCCTGCACACTGCCAACTAAAACTCTCCAGTCAGGGAAGGAAGGGTCACAGGAGAGAGGAGGGAGGACACAGCTCTACATTCCCATAATCAGGACATTCACAACAGAGATGGGAAAACTCTGGTTTGCCAGAAATATTCCTTCACCAATAAGGCCTGAGCTGTAAAAGCCATGTTGTATCTGCACATGTGCTGTGCTGCAGGTACAGCAAGGCGAGGGCACAATGGGACTGTCCCTTCCCAGCCCATCTCAAGCCCTCTCCTTCCCTGCTCATGAGCCAGGACCCCACTTCAGCCAGCCCAGACTGTCAGCCCCTGCCCCTGAAAAGCCGCAGCAGGGCCCTTCTCCAACACTCCATAGTCCTTCCTTGCCCTGCCATGGGCTCTGCTGATGCTGAGCCAGTCCCATCTTAAGGCCTTCAGCCCAGCCCATTCTTGGCCCACCCTGCCCCCAGGTAGATGTCTGGTGACCATGGCTGTGGCTGTTCTGGTGCCATCCCTTTCTTTGCTCCTGGCTGGAGTGGTGGAGCAGGTCCTGACTGGTGTCCCCTGGGGACCCCCTGGGCTCTGCAGGCCCTGACAGGGCCCTGACATCTGGACTACTTTATATTTCAAGTGAAACAGCTGTCAAACACAAGCTGGGTTTGGAATGTCTGTAAAATTGGATATCAGTAGCTCTTTTTAATGTCATTTTCACAGTTTTGAAAGTGAAAGTTGAGAGTCTGTAAGCCCATGTGCCAAGGAAAGAGCTGAGTTATTCTTGCATCCCAGAGGATTATGTCAGCTGCTAGACAGGTACACAGAATTCCTACACTGACATCGAGCTTCCTCCTCTGGAATTGTCCTTTTGGTGAATTTTGCCATGGCTTCTGCATTTTGTATTGCTGGAGTGTGTTAGTCCTGCTAGCCCAGAGCCTGTGCTGGGCACAAGGCTGAAGTACTTGTGGATCTTAGTTTAAGCAGCTGGTGAACACCTAGGTACTCACATCAGATAAGAGGCAAATGCTTCAGGGTCTGATTTGTAGCAGAATCTTAAGCGCCTGAGCAATTTGTGAGGCAAAAATACACTCTCTGAAAAGGATAAGTGTTGGTTTTGCAGACTTAGAGATCTAAATCTTGTTTTGGATCTTGCCTTCCATTCATACCTTTAAAACATTAAACAGTCTGTGTCCAGGATAGCTATTCTTCAAGAGGCACATCACTCCTGACAACTGTAATCCTCATGTCCTGACAAAAATCTCCAAAGAGAAAACCCTCCTCTCCTAGAGAGACATGAGTTTAACAAAGCTGGCCATATTGATTTTTGTAATTATTCTTCAAAAATAGTTTACTAGGGAAACTTCCCATGGGAAAGAAAAGCCACTTCTTCAATCTTCTCTGTCTTAACATAAGTAAGCAGAGTGATAATATACTTACTAAATAGGAAATATGTTCCTACATAATTTAGGTTTTGAGAGGCAAATGATGAAACAAAGTTTATTTCTAACAGTGCTGTTATAGAAGTTTCTCAGATTTTGAACCAAGTCTGCATAGCAGCCTAGGCAGGTTGCATCTGTAATGATTTATGCACTGAGCAGGGACCTGAATCAAGCGAATCCGGTAAATATATTTGTATACAGCCAAGTACAAGGATGTACAAGAATAACTCTCTGTATGGGTCTGGCAGATTGGTGGAGTTAGGCTCACAGAGGACACTGGGTGACCTTTCAGAAAGTTAATTGTTGCAGCAGCTATTGAATCCTGAGGACACCTTTGGAATATTTGTAGGTCGTAGATCATTTCAGCTTTGAACAAGAGGACAAGATTTAGTCCAATCCATGTGGCAGTCAAAGAGCAGCCTGTCCAAGCCATGTATAAGGCATGGAAACATAGGGAATTGAGTAGAGGAAGGAAATAAATCTCTGAAGGATTTGTTTCTTGGAGTAAGATTTGAACTGTTATATAAAATGAAACTTCAAGCCTTTTAGTACTTATTCCTTGCTGTTATTGGTGACAGGATAGGGACTGGATGGAGAAAAGGAATCAGTAAAGGAGAACATTGTTTGCTGAAATATTTAACTTAAAGATATGAAGGTGTATACAAAAAAGAATTCTCTTTCATGTACACTCCAAGTAGTTTATATTTTTGCTAGAGAAGAAAGATTTTCTTTGAGTAATCTTTCCTTATTCATAACTGTGCCTTCTTTGTTATGCTATTAGAGTATCAGCAAAAGTTGGCTTCTGAAACTCCTAACATTTTCTTTATTCTTATTCAAACAAACAAACAAACAAACAAAAAACAAACAAACAAACAAAAAAGGGCCCAAAAAACCCCCCAAAACAAAACCAAAACAAACAATCAAATAAAAACATTAGGAGCTGAAATTCTTAAACAATATACGAGGATTTTGTTGTAGTAATAACCTCATGTAAATGCAGACTTGTGTGGAAGAAAGCCCATTTAGAGACTGACTGTTTAGAAGGTTTGTGATCAACTCCATTTACCCTTGAAGGATAGATGATTCTCCATGGAATACATTGACCCCTTCCAAACTCCAGAACCTCATTCAATGGTCTTATGTCTGTTTGGAAGTTCCTTCCCACCAATATAGCTTAGGGGCTGAGGGGGAAAAGGCAAGGCATCTTTTTCTAAGGCTTTGATGCACTTAGACTTACCACAATTATTTTCCTATTTAGTTTGTTCAGTTGTGGGATAGCTCAGTATGTAAAGCAAAGGATTAAAAAACAAGAAAGAAAATAAGAGGTGGTCTGAGATAGGCTGAGCTGTAATCTAAACAAGGAGAGAGTGGCTGTGCATTATCTTCATGTGAATGGAGATTCCTGGGATAAAGCTTTTGGCTCTTAACTGCAAGAAAAAGATTTTACCAATAGCCACCCATTGTCCTGCTTTTGTCAAGACTGAAATAAGAGAAGACAGGCTTTTCAGGTCCAGTCTGTGAGGATGGCAGGGTGGAATGCAGTTGGATTCCAGCTGAGTGTTTGATGTCTTCATTTTTGAGGCCTCTTCTGTAAAAGAGCTGGCAGGAAAGTGTGGCCTTGCATAGAAAAAGGGCAAGTCCTGGAGCAAGTCGCTTCCCTAGTAATGAGTAGACATCCAATTCTATTATAATAATGTGCTTTCATTGCCACAGTGGAGCTAATAGAGTTGTGGTGACTTCACACCTGCTGCAGACTGGAAAAAGAAAAAAAAAGTCACCGTGAAATCTCCCAGAAGCCTACTACTGTCTACAGGCAAGAGTGCAAGTGACAGATAAAGTGTCTGACAATGACATATTGCTTTAGGACTGCCATGAAATTACAAGAATGCTATAGTATAATCTCCACATTCCCTGCCTCTGAATAATATGAGAAAGGCAAAGAAACGATATATACAATTAAACATTACCATTTCTTTTCCTGAATATATGTGGAAGTACTAGTATTCCATCTGAGAAGTTTGAGATTTATGCTCCTCAGGACCATGTATGACTATTCAATTCCATACTGCTTTTATTACTGTTAGAAAAGATCTGTTATGGTCTTACAGTTTACATTCACTTTCAAATGACAATTTGTTTTAAAAAATGTCAAGATCAATGGAAATGTTTCCAATGGCACAGGACTGTGTTATTGCTTTTCTCCAGATTCCGCTGATAAACACAAGCTTGGTTTTCTTAAACAGCAAGATGCCATCTTTTTGACAGATACAGTATGTAGTTATGTCACAGCATTATGATAAACCTTATAGGGAAGACACAGCAGGGTCAGAGAGTTTCTACATTCCCAGCACAGTTTCCATGAAAGGAATGTTTACATGACCTACAGCGCAAGGTTTAAACATATGCAGCAGTTTTGCTGTTAACTCCCTGAACTTGCTTGCTGAGCAGCCTGTGACCAGCAAAATTCTACTGGACTTGTTACAGTTCTTAGTGTTAACATTTTCCCGTCTTGTCAGCTGTTTTGGACATCTGTTGTGCTCTATAAAATGACTGCACAAGGGTGGCTGGGAGGTTTTGTTTGGTCTGTTTGATCGTCTGAGGAACATAAATATTAGTCTGTCCTTTTGTTTACATTGGTTGAGGGTAGATGAGAGAAGGAAATCTTGGATATCAAGCCAATGAAAATTAGTAAGATTCTTGCTTGACACGTGTTGTATTTGCTGTATTCACATTTTGTGACTCCTTTTCAAAGCTGCAACATATATGTAGAGAAAGCACAGGTTACATATGACCTAATATTTTGTTAACACAATTTTATAGGACTGATTCAGAACTCATTGTAGTCATACAGTGTTTTCATAATCATAGTTAATAACTTTTGGCTGAGATGGGATTGCTTTATGCATTAGATGTGCTCTATACTCTGGAGAAATTAAACTGTCTGAAATGCCTCAAATACTTACAGAGCACTTTATGTCATTCTCAACAAGGCCTAATTAAAGCAAGAAGGCTGAGCAGGTAGGGTGCTAACCAGTGACTAGTTGAAATTTATGCACAGAACATAGGCCAGACCCAGTTGTGTTTGTTCCTTGTGCCACAAAATCTTATTTTCCCTTTTAGTTGTTCTGAGAATATTCTACTATAATTTGTACCCATAACACTTAAAGCAATTTCACAAGTGTTACTATTGGTCCTAGTCTAGAAAGGCATGGAGATTCATGGAGAAAAGCAGTTATTTCTCAAGTCCCAGCGGCAGACCAAGGACAACAATTCACAACTAGGTCTGAAATCTTTGCCAGAGTAGGATCAAGTCCATATTCACTTACTAGTTTAAAACTAGTAAAGTTTTAGAAAGCATTAGAAACCCCATCAACAAAAAGATGAGTGTGGGCTTCAAAACTGCCCATGAATCATGACTGTAATCTCATGATAGTTTCTTTAATGCCATGGTTAAACTATTAGAGATGCCTGCCCTACCTTGTTTAAAGCTACATTGATTATGCTTATAACATAATACCCTTGCTTTTTGTGACTGACATTCCAATTACTATTCACAAAAGAATGCTGCTTCCTTAGGAACTCTAATTAGTTTGCAAGTTTTGAAGGACTTTCTGAACAAAACTCATAACTCTGGGGAACTGCTCGTCACAGCCCTAGTTTTGTGTCATTTTCCAAAACTTTCAAAAGTTCTTTAAAAGAAAGACTGATTAAGATTGCAAATAACTAAGAGTGCATACTTGAAGATTAAAACATTATGGCTTTGATTTATTAGAAGTTACTCAGTTGAAGCATTTGACCTTGCTTAGACACCTTTTTCTCTCTTTTTCACCTTACTGGCCTGAAGTTAAGTTCAAGCATGCTTCTTGGCTTTACAAAGAATGATATGATTGGGGTTGTATTCATAATGGGGTATCTAGTGTCTTAGATGTATTAAAGAAGGGTTGCATCTTTTAAATAATTTGTTTTCAAATATGAAGTAACTTCTTTTGATTTATTTTTCCTTTGCATGAGCATATGTGACAACTATCTCAAATAAGACAGGCTACATGTACTTTTCCCCTTTTTGCAATTACTGTAATTGAAACGTCTTCAGTAGTTGAAAAGAAACTTCAACTCAGCTATACAAACAAACTTTGTTGATCCTTCTCTCCAAACAAATTTAACTAGCATTGTATCTGTAGTTATTGGGAACTCTCTCTTTAGTATTATTACTCCTTTCAGACTTGAGGTCTTCAACAACTTTAAAAAAAAAAAATATTTGTATGACTCACCTTTTAAGCTTTCTGCAGTTAATCAACCATATCTGAAGACAGGAAAATTAAACAAACATTTGTCCATTTGAATGCAAATTCTTAATGAATGACAATGTATACCTTCTTCCCCACAGTAAAAATTCTAAGGTAGCAACTCAGTCAAACTGAGATATTGACAAGATGAGCTGAAAGCTCAGGAGTCAGATGTGGGGAAAGGAGAAAAAGGATGAGTCTTAGTCTTAACCGTCCTGTATGAGTTTGCTTAGCAACAGTAGGGAGCGACTGGGTGTGCTTTATGACAAAAATGCCAGAGATGGTCAAAGGAATGCTGCCAAGGAGCATTCCTACAGACAGCACAGCACAACAGCAGAGACACCAAGACAACTGCCTGGCCAGTTGCTAAAGGTGAAAAGAAAGCACAATGGGAAAATGAGCATTTTTGATGCTTACTTTTGAGAGAAAAGTGTAAATGTTACTCTCACCCTGCAAAATTTCTTGCCAAATGCTTGTCTCAAACCTGCCAAATTACCTGGATTCACCCTGTGCTCACTTAGATTTGTTCATTTAGATCTCTGGTGCTTCAGGGACTGTTAATCCTGGAAACTCATAGGGAATCTCAGGTTTTGATCTCTCCACCCTTTCAGCGTGTCCCACAGATGGATATGACAGCTGTTTGCATCTGACAGATTAAATCTGGTAACTGAACTTGCTGTGTGTGCACTCAGCCAGTCCTTGAACCAGAACCCTGGGGGTGTAGAGAAAGCAGGTTTACCAAGTGAGTCAAAAGGGAGCCTGCCACTAATAGCTGTGCTAAGCTTCTCTCAGTTTGAAGTCAGTTATTTTCAAGTCTTACAGAAGTTCTTTAGCAGGGGAGATTTTTTCTTTTCCTGTGATGAAACAAGAAACAAAGCTATGTTAATAAGAGAGATGCTACTACAGTTTGCCACACTGAAATGATGTGTCTGGTTTACTGCAGCAGGCTCATGGCTGTGAATGATGTCATTTGTGCCTCACGATAGACTTGTAACAGGACTTGAGAGGGAGAGAGGAGGTTGAAGAGTTGCTTTTTCCCTTCCATTTAATTAAATGGACTCAGTCCTTATAGAATTTTGAAACATGACAAAGAGTTTATGTCTCTGTCACCTGATAAAAATCTAGCCAAGGCTGGTTGAAGCCCAAACTATCGACTACAGAGGTGTATTTATGTACCTTAATAGTATCAATACTGGATTTGGAAATAAATTAATAATTTTTTTAAATATAGCCTAATGGTAATTTCCTGAAATTGTCTTTTCAGGCAGGTTTCAGCATCTCTGTCAGAGCTTCAAAGGAAAATGTTTCATCTGACCTAGGAATAAATGTCAATGTTTTGATCTAAGACCCCCAGTCATGAAATCTGTTGGGTTATCCACCCTATTCTAACATTTTAGGTACACTGAAAAGCATCTAAAATATGATTGTGTTGCTTAAATTATTCCAAGAAAAATATATACTCAATTCCAGTCAAAGACGAGTTCACCTTTTTTTTTTTCATCTTTGTCCTCACCTTTCTGACTAGGAAGTTACATTTTAGAGAAAAGTAGGAAACTCAACCCAAATGATTTCTCTCTGTTTGTTCTTCCAGCAGCTAATGCAAACTGAGGGCAGGCATATCTGAACCCAGCAGCTGTGGCAGCCACGGAGTCATCAGCCTAACTTCTCCTTGAAGAACTTGCTCTGCCTCACAAAATCTGCAGGGACTAATTCATGTTTCTAAATAGATTTCTGACTAATAATAAGGTGGAGTTTTGTGACTATTTTGATGTTTTCTACTTATTTGCTTAGGAAAATTTCTTAGGGGTTCAAGTTTTATGTTGCATAATACCTAAACACTACTCTGGTGAATGGACTAATTTCTTCTAGAGAATTCTATTTTTTACTGATATAAAAAATTTAAATAGAAAATGTGGTTCCCTCAGGGTCAATAGTCACATACAACTTTGGTAAGGCTGATGTTTAAAAACTGTGTGAAGTTTCAATATACACAACTTTAAAAGATGCTAAGAGTTGGAGATGAGGTAGCTAAATCCATAGAAATTATTTGCAGGCTAGAGAAAATATCTTACAGTGAGAGATATAAAAGTTTTCATGTGTTGACTTTTTTTTTTTTGTAAATGGCTTTTGAATTCGCTGTTGTTATCATAGATGGAAGATAAGAGGTTACTGAGGATTTTAAAAGCTAGTTAAGAAAGCCATAGCAAGATTTATGGCTTCAAGAAGAAGCCAGAAAATTTCAGATTAGGAATTGAGCATTTTTTAAAATCAAGTGGCCTTGATTAATGAATTGAACACCCCAGCAAAGAAATGAATTCTCTGTCTCTCAGCATCTTCAAATCAAGATAGGATGCTTTTCTGAAAGCTCTGCTTTTCCTAAATACAAGCCAGGTTTTTTGTCAAACAAGGACTGTTGGCTTCAGTACTTGGTGAAATTTTGCATCCTATAATAAATGAGACTAGATAATCCAGTGTTCCCTCTGGTTTACTTTTTATTAACTTTTTAGTCTCTTAAATATGTGTTCAAGGAAAAGATAACCAAAAAGACCAAGATTTGCATATAGGAATCGTTCAATTTTTTCTTTTATTGTGAGTATCATCTTTAGATAGATGCACATATTTTTCTTGAGTCTTTTTGAAAATATGTATGTACATTGTATTTCAGTAGTTGTAATAGAAGAAAACTGAGTTTTCAAACCTTCTTCTTTTAAACCAAAACCAAAATCAGAAAATCCTGCAACTCTTTGCTGACACATAGTGTCTTTTGTCTGAAATTTAGGGGAAATTATTGTCTGTAACCATAAAGGCAAAAAAAAAAAAAAAAAAAAAAATACAAGCAAGGTTGGGCTGGATTTTTATCTTTTGTGAAGTGCTAGGTGCTTGCTCACTTTATTATTGCGCTAGTATTCCAGTGCAGATGTGCATTCAACATCAGATTACAGTCTGAGCTACAGCTGACTTGCCACATCATTAGGTTTACATAATCATGTAGAGGATTCAAAGCAATGAAGACAGCATGATGGCCAAGATTTTCTGAAGTACATTTTGGCATTGACTTAACTGTGGTTCATTGGAAATCAGCTGAAGTTGTGTTAGTCATATCACAGGCAGTCTCTTCAGGCTGATGTTGAATGCTTGTAATTATCTTAAGCAGCAGCTCTGCAGAACCGTTCTTATTTTTGATCTGTAGAGTATTAAATGACAACAATGTATTAGAGGGAAACTATGACTAATTCTAAATGAGAACATTTATTGGAAGGAACTAGAGACTACTGATATGTTGGCAAGCATATATGTAAACCTATAATTCCACACTGCCTCTCTGAGCCTGAAACCACTATTACTGTAGAAGAGTGTTCCTTTTCCAGCTGAGTTTTTAAGTGGAAGAAGACTGAGAAATTAACACCATTAATTCAAAAACACTTTATTTTTTTCTTTCCTGTCTATTGTTCTAATATACAGTGAACAAGGGAGATAATAACATGGAAACTTGTCACCATGTCAAGAAATCCAAATGCTTTTAAAGACAGTTAATAACTGATGATACAAGTCAAGAGATGAACATTGCCCCATTCCTCTCAACTGGGTTATAGATAACTCTTATTAAGAGCTTACTATATCACACAGCTCTGGCTTTCACTTGTTTTCTAGGTCAGACATTTTTTCCTGTGCTCCTCTATTAATTTTATTATGTCCCAGTAAAATTCATTTCATTCATCAGTCTTGCCAAATTTAATAAGAAGCAATTATTGGCAATGAGTAAAATTTGTTCTATGTTGGTGAACATGCTTTTTGCTGCCCTCACCTTGCTAAATGATTGTTTGCCTTTTATGTCAGTTCTGATCCCAGGTAATACTGATAAGGATGTGATATCAAAGAGAGAAAGTTAAGAAGAAAATATATACAAAACTATATCAACAACAACAAAAATGCAACAAGAAGAAAAAAAATTGAGCTATTTGTATCTATTTTTAAAGTGTAATGAAGAGTGAAATTTTAATGTCTTACAGTTCACTTGCACAGGTGAAAATATTCTGGTCAACTGTGGTTCAATAGGGTATAAAAGCATAAAAGGAAATTAATCTGCAGAGAAATAGATAATGTGCAATCAATTTAGGAAGAGAAATTAGTTGGGTAAGGTCTTGATCATTGATTATGATTCAGCTAAAATCTAATTTAAATATTTCATTTGAAGGCCAAAATTATTCTCTCAAGACTTTACTGTGAAATTAACTTTTTGGAAGTGCCCAAATCACCTATGAGCCTAAATGCCTTTGTTTATGTTACTAAACAACCTATAGGACTCTGAAAATATTATCCAGGGGTATGAAGAGCCTTTTCTGTATTTGTTATGCATTTCAGTTCAGCCTTTTTTCTTTACTAGATCTGTACTGACAGCCAAGTACTGAATTCTATAAGCCTTTTGTGATTGTCAGGGCACATATAAGAGACATTTAATAGTACTTGGAAATCAATTTTTATATGTGTGTGGCAGTATAAAAGAACATATTTTTTTACAGAAAAGGCAACATGTTCAAAATAAAATGAAAATAATAAGAATACATTATAATGAGATGTCTGGAGGGAAAGAGGCTTCCTTTCAAGCAGTGTTTAGATGAGGCTAAGCTCTGAATCACAAATAAAATATCTGAATTGTTATTCTGTGGTCCTATTTCACTGGAATCATGGGAATATTTAAATATTTCAATCTCTTGTCAGCACTTCAGCTCAACACTTTTCTTGCATCTGCAAACAGAAAGGATAATAATCATTTGCTTACATCCCCTATCAAGAGAAAAAGTATCAAACATTTCCCTACATCTGGGGTAAGGGACACAAGGGAGCTGTGTATGCTACTTTCTGTTGATGATTTTGGGCTGGGATTAATGATAAATGATTAATGAACAGATTAGCTGAGCGCCCATTGGGAATAGGGTAAATACATTTGGAGCAGAAAGATAGTGTTGGTAACTCTTCAAGGTTCTTTCCCGATCTGTCTGCTATTGTTCCATGATAACACCTAAGTCCATTCTCTCTTGTTGTTTTAGGCTTTTCTCTGAGGGGATGTCTCTATTCAAGGTCGCTTCTCTAGAATGATATGCCCCATGATTAATTGTCCTAAAATAGTGCTAATCTGGCTAAAAGTGAAAGTATGAAGGCAAAAATTGCAGCTGCTAAGTATCGTGCTTCAGCTCACTCCCCAAGAGGTGCTACAGCTCACGGGATATCAGTATATGGCTCCCTTACTTCAAATTTCACCTCCAAAATGTAGTGAGCTCATTCTCAATATTTCAAGTACCAGTGTGGATGAATTCCAAGACTGGAAGCACATTTGAACTGGCAAACAGTAAATGGCTGCCATCAGGCATAAGCACTTGTTATATCAAAGCTTTGGCACATTATTTATGGAAGACTTATTCTAATGAGTTCTATCCACACCTACCAGATGTGCAATCCAGGTTTATGCCAGCTGTTTACCAGAATGTTTGATGTCCAATAATATCATGAGTATAACATGACATTCAATTTTAATGCTGTTGAATAAGGAAACTTTGTCTTAATGTCTTTGTTGAAAATGAATAAGCGATGTTCTCACATATCCTGATTCAAAATGTTAGAGGGCCAGCCCCTATGCAAACATAGGCACTTCTGTGCAAGTGGACAACCCAGACTGAATCTGCACAAGGCTCTCCAGTATTCATAACAAATTAAGCTCATACAGAGAGAAACTGTGTTCCTCATACTGTGTAACAATAAAATACCAAAAAAACAATAAAGGAATCTGAATAGCTAAATAGCATTCACCATTTTCTGTTTATTTAAAGGTGTGTGCAGAAACAAAAGCACTATTTCTAATAATGCTCTCCATCAGAGGTCACACGAAAATAGAGGTATCTTTGACAAATTCAGGTTTTACCAAATATATATGAGGACAGAAGAAACTAGTTCTGCTTTTTAATTGTGTTAGACTTAGAGAAAAACAATTGAAATTATATTCCATCATGGAACATTGAAATTACTTAATATTAATCATTCAACTTCCTGAGTAGGAGCATTAAATCTTCGGATTTATCACTTGTAATGCATTGGTTTCATGGCAATTATATTTTAAAATACAATAATTTACCAGTAAAAATAATAACTCATACTTTTAAGTGAGGAAGGCAACAAGGACTTCTTGTCATTAGGTTTTCTGGGATGATAAATATTTGTGATAACCTGTTTGGTTTTATAACACATACTTGCCACCATGAGTTCACAACCTCCTCTCAGATATCCACCTACTCCAGCACGAGTCTCTTCCACAGGCTGCAGGTGAACCTCTGCAACCCTGTGGTTCTCCGTGCCTCACCATGGTCTTCACCATGGGCTGCAGGGGAATCTCAGCTCCAGAATCTGGAGCACCTCCTCCTCCTCCTCCTTTCCCACTGACCTTAGTGTTTGCAGGGTTGCTCCTCTCACATCTTCTCACTCTGCTCTTCTGTGGCTGCAGTTAGATCTGCACAATACTTTTTTTTTTCCTTCTTCTGAAATATGTTATCACAGAAGTGTTACCACCATTTCTGATTGGCCCAGCCTTGGCCACCAATGGGTCCATCCTGGAGCCCATTGGCTTTGGCTCTGTCGGACATGGGGAAGCTTCTGGCAGCTTCTCACGGAAGCCACCCCTGTAGCTGCCCCCCTGCTACCAAAACCTGGCCGTAGAAACACAATACACTGCATAAACCACTGACATATTATGGAAGAAATATAATGTGTTGATAGCAAGTCAAATATACACGCATGTTAAACATTCAGAATTTTTTTTAAAATGTTGTTTATAGATCATTATTTAGATATTGAAAATTACAAACAATTCACACAGGAACTGTGCCCGAAGGAGAAAACGTTATGGCATTATTTTATCTCTTTTATAAAAGAGATTTTTTTTTAAGCAATTATTAGATAGACCTTATAAAACTGCCTTTTCCTTCAATTGCTCATCAAATTAGCACTTACTAAGTCTTGATCTCAGAAAATCATCAATTTTTTTTTCTGGTTTTTTTGGGGGGGGTTTTGTTTGTTTTTTGTTTGTTTGTTTGTTGTTGTTGTTGTTGTTGTTGTTGTTTTTGTTTGTTTTTTTGTTCAAATAGTGCTATATGAGCAAACACTTCCTGCACAGGTCTTGAATTTGTTAAATTATCTACTCCTCTGTACACATATTGCTAATCAGAAAGATTAAGTGTGTTGCTGATGTGACTGCATTGAAAATTCTAGTTTCTGACATCCCAGCTTGCTATTCCTACAAGTAAAGCATCACGAAATGATGTAACATAGCCACATGCTGTGGATATGTGTCCTGTGGTTGTTCAAAGATAGGGCATGAAGACAGTTATAAAATATTACTTTGTTTATCTTTTCCTGTAGAATAGTAGTAATGTTTGTAATCTATTTTTCATGTCTTCTTTATTTCCCCTGTGGGCCTGATTCTATATCAAACCCATAGGTTGGTATATTGAAAACAACTTCAGATTAATATTTCCATGTTTTAGTACACCATTCCTAGGCTTTTAACTGTAAAATCATTGTTAGAATTCCTGTATTTCAATGTTGTTTGATAGATGGACAATACTTGGTAATGTGTATAAACATCTTTTATTCTGTTTCTGATTGCAAATACATATGTAGAAAAAGGTGAGAGAACTTGGCATGACAAATAGCTTTTACTGTTAGAACAGAATTTCACCCAAATCTGAATGAGCTTTTTTCGCTGGTCTTCTCCCATTTTTTCAATGACATCTCTGGCCTGAAACTTACTGAAGTCAGTTGGTTTTTAAATGATTCTTTGTGTTCCAAAGTCATGGATATATTTTCTATTTTTGAATCTCATTTAAAAAGACAGCATTGTGTGTTAAAAAGTATCTTATATAAAACAGAAAGCTTGGAGGTAAATGTAAATCTACTCATCTGAAAATTTATTTAAACTATACTGTATACTTCATTCTCCTCTGTTACTAACCTAGAACAAGTAGTTACTTCTATCACATAAGTACCTGTTTTTCAGTTAAGTTTAAATGATAAAATCACAGAATGTTTGGGGTTAGAAGGGACCTCTGGAGATCATCTAGTCTATGCCCATGCTGTAGCAGGTTCATCTAGAGAAAGTTGCACAGGATTGTGTCCAGGAGTATTTTGAATGTCTCCTGAGAAGGGCAGCCTGTTCGAGTGCTCAATAACCCTTACAGTAAAGAAGTTCTTCCTCATAATCTGCTGGAACTTGCTCTGTTCCAACTTCTGCCTGCTGCCTCTCATCCTGTTGCTTGGTACTGCCAAGAAGAGCCTGGCTCCATGCTCTTGGCACCCTCCCTTCAGATATTTGTAGACAGTGGTACGGTCCTCACTCAATCGTTTCTTCTGGAGGTGGAGCAGGCCTAGCTGCCTCAGCTTTTTTTCATAAGAGGGTTGCTCCAGTCCCTTGATCATCTTTGCAGCCCTTTGTTGGACTCACTCCTGGAGCTCCAGGTCTCTCCTGTACAGAAGAGGCCAGCACTGGACCCAGCACTCCAGACATGGCCTCACCAGAGCTGAGTGGAGGGGCATGATCACTTCTCTTGATCTGCTGGCAATGCTCTTCCTGATGCATCTTAGGATTTCATTGGCCTTCTGAGCCACAAGGACATGCTGCTGGTTCATGGACAGCTTGTTGTCCACTAGGACACCCAGCCTGTACTGGTACTTGAGATTATTCTTCCCTCGGTGTAGGACCCTGCATTTGCCTTTGCTGAATTACATCAAGTTCTTTGTTCAACTCTCCAGTCAGTTCAGGTGTTGATAAATGGCAGCACAGCCTTCATGTGTATCAGACACCACTCCCCATTTTCAATCCTCAGCAAACTTGTTGAGGACACATTCTGTCTCTTCACCCAGGTCATTGATGAGCAAGACTTGACCCCGACCTGACCCTGGGGGAACACTACTAGCTAAAAGTCACCAACCAGACTGTACCACTGATCATAATCCACTTCACTCTTGCCTCGTCTAACCCACAATTCCTGACCTTACCTATGAGGATGTTATGGGATACAGTATCAAAAGCCATGCAGAATTCAAGGTAGAAAACATCCTCTGCTCTTCTCTCATCTACCCAGCCAGTCATATAATCACAGAAGGCTATCATACTGGTCAAGCATGATTTTCCCTTGCTTAAACCAGTGTTGACTACTCCTGACGACCTATGTTTTTTTTTTACATGCTTGATGATGACCTCCACAATGATCTTTCCAGGGATGGAGGTGAAGCTGACCGGCCTGCAGTTTCTCGGACATTCCGTCTTGCACTTTTTGAAGACTGGAGTGACAGTCTTCCCCCAGTCTTAGGCACCTCTACTGTTCTACACAACCTTTCAAATATGACATCAAAGCTTTCAGGATACTGGAGAATGCATTTTTATTGCTTGGCTTTTGGTTAACATAACTGGCCTTTTAAGAACAAGATGAGGCCCAGGATAATCAAAATCTGAATAAAAAATATGAGGGCAGGTTAAATATCTTCTTCCTGGTAGATTTGGAGAATAGACAATGAATGAATGAATGAATGAATGAATGAATGAATGAATGAGTGAATGAATGAATGAATTCACAAAGATTATAGCATGATAGCAGGACTGGAACAACTCTCCTGTGAAGACAGGCTAAAAGAGTTGGGATTGTTCAGCCAGGAGAAAAGAAAGCCATGGAGACCTTATAGCAGCCTTTCAGTGCCTAAAGCAGGCCTAAAAGCAAGCCAGAGGGGGCATGTAGTGATGCGACAAGGTCAAATGGTTTTAAGCTGGAAGAGGATAGGTTTAGATTAGATATTAGGACAAAATTTTTTAGTGGGAGGGTAGTGAGACACTGGAACAGGTTGGCCAGAGAAGTTGTCGATGCCCCATCCTTGCAAGTGTTCAAGACCTGGCTGGACAGGGCTTTGAGCAACCTGATCCATTGAAGGGGGATTGAAACTAGGTGATCTTTAAGGTCCTCTCCCATCCAAACTGTTCTATGATTCTGCTATTCTAATGAAGATTAGAGGGAATAGGCAGAGGGGAAGAGAATCTGATTTGCAAGGTATTTCTTATTACTATTACTAGTGTACCCATGTATTGAGTTCCTGTTTGACTCTATCCATTTCAACATTTTGCCTGGAGAAAACTTAACCCATCCTAAAGCCCTATATATGGTCTGTGTCCAAACACAAAAGCCTCAAACTCATTTCAAACTCTCCAGGAATACTGGCAGACAGTCCTTTTTTGCTAATCATACCATATGCAGGTAAAAAGGTGCCAAGAGTCAGACCAAACCAGAGGCATGTCCCACTCAATTATATGCTTGCACATAATTTTTAGAAGCCAAATTTTAGTAAACAAATTGTTTTGCCATTAGTCCCCATCAACTTTGCTCAGTCTTAACAATACAAAAACTATCCCTTTCCTAAAGCCTCTCTTTCAAAACCTGTCCAAACCCATGATACGTAATAGCAACTCATTACTCATTCTTGTTTCATTGGCAAGTACACCTGCTGACAACAGCCAGGCAAAACTGGAGCTTCCTGTACTCTTAAACTTTCCAAGAGTCTCCTAGAAAGACAGCATACTCTCCTTTATTGAGATATTACCAATCATATCCAAGAACATAATAAAAAATATTTAGTGTAACAACAAAAATGACAAAAATATTGTACTTTACGTGACCACATTTAAAAATTGTATTGCTTTCTTTTTGAAGGGATTGCAAAAGATAATGCAGTTTAATAGGCTTGGAAATTTTTTTTGTGACTTCATGGTGGAGACAAAGTTGACTTAATCGGGGAGGTGTATCATGGTGCATTCAACCTGACACAAAGTTGTTGTGATCAATAGAAAAACATCTACTTTTTGACAGTAAGATACATAGTGAGGATATAAATTTAATGCACTTGAAAACTGAAAGCAGGCTCACAGCTTTATGGCATATCTATATAGATACAATCAAGGCTTCTAGAAATTGTCACTACTACCCTGTTTATACATGCTTGCATCTTGCTTTTATCTTCTATTTATAACATCTTTATCTTTGTATATACATATGTGTGTGGTATGTGTATAGAGAGGAAGAAAGAGGGAAAGAACTTGCTGTAAGCTTACACAGTTACAGTGAAATCTCATTATCTTTTATTAATATCACTTGCATCTTTCACAAATGTAGTTGTATGCAAGATAAAACAGCATCAAAAAAGCAAGAAAGTACACACATGGTGACAATTTTAGAAAAACTTAGAGGAGGATTTGTCTTCCACAAAAGTGAAACAATAATTTTATGGAAAATGTGTGTCTGCTGACACTTAACATTCCCAGGGAAGTATTTATTGTATAGTCCCTGGGAAACAAACCCTTCATTTGTATAGTCATTTGCTCTGTCATGAGAGTGAGCTGCAGTTTACTAGGGGAAAGAAACATTGTCTGACCATTTATATAGATTGTATTATGCCTCCTTTGTATGAAATGTTGTCATATAAATATCATAATGCTACAGTTAAAGTATTGCCAACAATTATGAATTGTGTCACCTCTAATGAAGAAGGTTAATCTTTTTTTGAAGAAGGAATGTACTCAGCCCTCCATGGAATCAATAAGCAAAGTAGCTTCCTGAAAGTAGCCTCCCAAGCATGGGGATGGATCAGGGCTGGCTTGGTGCTCTTTCTAGACTTAACCAACACCCACTCACAAGTGGGGTATATGTGGTCCTTCACAAATTAACACAGATTCTTCTTCACTATTTTTGCCTTTTTTACTCACGTGGGGGGAAAGAGTTGTACACAATTTGCTCTGGTTTTTAAGTTCACAGGTGAGGAGGATTGCAGATTTTTTACTGCCCTATAAACTCTCATTACCATTCTCACCTCTTTCATTAAATGTGCAGCTGATTAGGGAAATATGCAATCGATTTAAGAATGCATCACTAAGAAAGTATTTATTTATTTTGTATTTTTGTGTTGTCAGATACAAAATTTTGAAAAAAGAAGCCTGAATGTAATTCAAAAGGCAAACTATTTCTCTTGTGTGATGAAATTTTAAGCTTTAAAAATGTCCTTTATCATGCAGGTTGTCACTCAGACTGCCTAATTCTCTCTAACTTGATACTCAGATAGAATTTAAATCATTTTTGTCTCAGAATGATCCTTTTCACCTGAGATGGTGGCATGAAAATCCGGACACCTTTGGTTTGGAAGATAAAGTCCATAAAATGCTTAAGTCTAAGCTCTAACATATGTTTGAAAGTAGCACCTGGTTTCCACCTAAAACACTTTATGATTCACAGATGGTCTGGGAAGCAACAACTCATTGGAATTCCCAATACGTAAAATATGATCTTAGCAAGACAATATACTAAGTCTAGAATTTTAATTAAAATCTACAGCCAGATGAAGAATCTTACTGCAGTTAATTCTGATAATTCAAATGCTGACACTGAGGGATATGGATGCAGATACTAGAGCTTCAGCACTGTGAGGGGCATCAGAGCTATGCATCCTGCAAACAGTAGGAGAATTTAAGCACCAACTAACAAGCTAGACACGAGCAGCTTGAGCTCCTCTGGGCTGAACTGGTGATTCAGAAAGCACAAAAGTGTGTGGCTGAAATCCCTCTAAACCTCAAGGTATTTTCTCCAGGTAAGGGACACCTGGACTCCAATCCATTTCTAAAGAATATTTATTTATTTTAAAGAATGAGCAGTAATGCAAGAAAATAATGATTCCTTAAATAGATTGGAAATTTTAAGTCCTTGTTTTCTATTCTTATCCCACTAAAGTGGTCTCTTGATGCTTTGACAATCATATCCTAGTTTATACTTTGGCTACAGTGCAGATAAAGTTGTAAAAAGGTTACCTCCTTGGTTCCTCCTCCTGTGGCTGGGTTTTAAAAGGAAATGACAGCCACTTCTGTGCTTGCTGTACTGCTGGTTGCCTAATATAGGTGTACAGTGGACTAAATTGGAGTAAAAATTGCTTTCTAGATTTTGATTGGGAGATGTAAAGCTGTTCTGGCACATAAAAACAGAACCTGTACTGGGAATGCAGAGGCACCTGAGGAAAGTTAATTTCAAGTGCTAACAAGCCTATATGCTTTGGCACTCCAACAATCAGGTATCAGTTGAATGTGTATTTCCAGGATATAAATTTGAACCCAGACACACCATTCCCACTTTACAGCCCTTTGTTGCCCACAGGTGTAAGGAAGAAACACATATCTTTCCCTGACATTTATATCACTGTATTATTAGGGATGTTGATTAGCGTTTCTTTAGTTTGTCTTTTAAACCCTTTCTTTTAATTAATTAAACATATTTACCTTTTTTTATTTCAAGTCATATAATTATTTCATCCTAGATAAATAGCATGCTGTCTTATTTATTTACAAGAAGATATTGCTGACCATCTCTGGTTTTGTTATTGAACATTATTATGTAGTCAAATCTGCAAATAGTTGGATTACGTCAAACAAATAGTCCAATTTTGTGTTTAACATACTACTGTGAAAATGTCTTTGATGAAAAGCATTTTGCTTTCTGAAAGAAAAATGCATAATCCCAAATCTTCAGTCACTGAAGAGTACTACAATTCCATTTAATGCACTTAGTTTCAAAGCTGAAAAAATGAAAGAGATTCCTTTTGACATATTCTATTCTAAGTTAAAAGACTTACTCCAATTTAGAAAGCATGAACATTCCTTCAGAAGGAAAGGAAGAGTTCAGAGAAAAAGCCCAACATATGCTCTGCACCATTGTCTTAATACCATCAAAATAATACCAGAAGCCACTTGAGGATTCTCTGTTGAGCTGCAGAGGCTTGTTCACCAATCACTAGACATTCAAATGGAAGTAAGAAATCCCCTGTAAGACCAGCTAAAAGGCTGTGAATTATTCCTCCTTTCATCTGACAGACTTGTCTTGGCCATAGAATGCAGAAATTGATCTGAAAAATAATAAAAAGCTGCACCCTACCTTTGAAAGTTAGGTATATACATACATATGTGTGTATGTATACGTGTGTAGTGTATGTAGTTATATGTATGGAAATTGGGTCAGGTATGGCACTGAACTGCCCCTCTGCCTGCCTCATCTTCGCTGCTGGGCTAGAACAGGTTTTGGTGAACTCCAACAGTGCTACGGGCTCACTTGAAGATCTTGTGTGTGCAAATGCAGAAAGAAAAGGATTTATCAAACACATGATCTGAAAGCACACTGGTACTCTCAGTGCAGACAAAACTTGGTCCCTGCTGCCAGCCAAGTGAGATTTGAAGCCAATATTTCAAGCAAATCAGTCAGCAGACAGTGCCTCCCACATGCCATCATTCTGCCCTTGGCTTTGTTTACAAGAGGCTGGGGGCTAGGGAGACTGGAGATGTACAGCTTCTGCTTTCCAGCCTGGAAGTCGTCAAATGTGGGTAAGTCTGTGGGGGAAAGTGTTATGGTTCCTATTTCACTGCAGGCGATGGTACAGCTATGCACTTTGGGTTTAGATGACGAGTGTGTCACACGCACTTGTAAGGATGCCTCCACAGCTCACTTGACAAGTTAAAAGCTGCTTGATGCCTCTGTATGGGATACCCTTTGTTCATTATTTGTGCCATTGGCCTTAATCCAGTTCCTGCTGCTAACTTTCTTTTCCCTTCCTGACTGTTGGACAGATATTTCTGCTGATAGCAACATACCAGCTCTTGCAGTTTGTTCTAAAGGTTGAGCTTATGAATCCCTGACCATACAAGGAGTAAAAACTGTGATAAGGGCAGAGTGGATACAGAACATGGAAATACTTACTCTTACAATGTTACCTGATTGTTTCTGTGTTATGAAATTGCTTTATACGTGATTTTTTCCCCCCCAGTAATTCTCTGGTGAACTTATAAAGGAATAATATTCTTAAGTCCCTTCAGACTTGCAAAAATTTGTCAGCTGTGAGTTTTTTTAATGGGATTCACCCACTCTAAAAGTCTATGGGGTTTTTTTTTTTTTTTTTTTTTTTTTTTTTTTGTTCCCAAAATCACATTTTTATAACACTTAAGACTTAGGAGCAGTGACAGAGAAAGGTTGTTTTTTTGTTTTTTTTTTTTTTTTTTTGAGAAGGGGAAGAAATTAATAAATTGAATTAATTTGCTTTGCAAACAGATCTCTGAGTACAGTTGTTGTTCTGGGACTATCACTAGTGTTAAGAGCAATAAACAATTTGCTAATACTAAGCCAAGCTCTAACTCTCAGGCTGCTAATTTTAGGTAGAAAAATAATTTTCATTCTTAATATGCTTTTCTTTCACTTATGTGTTTTTCATTTCCTTTGCTTAAAATTGTACTCCATTTAAGTCTAAATAGTTAGTTTCACTGTATTTTTTTCATACTTCGCTAACTATTTAGGGCCTAATTTTCACCTTAATTATCTTTTTTTTTGTATTTGAATAAGAGAAGTGAGAAAAAATCCAATATTAAGACTTGAGTTATCTTATATGAGCCTAAATGTAAAAGCTTTATTTAGATCTCACATTATTTTTACCATGTGTTCATCTGCTTTTTGACTGGAGCTGTCTTTTTTTTTTTTTTTTTTAAATATATTTTCAGTTAGTTGGGTTTGTACTATGGGGAAAAAAGACTAAAAGAAACACATTAGCAACAGTCTTCCAATTTTGCTCCCTAAATTTTTCAATGCCTCTCATGAAATCAAAATTGTTTTTCAACATGCTGAACTTTGCACTAACATAGAAATAAGTTTATAAAACTTTGTTGTCTTTCACCTTTAAAAATAAGAATAATGATATAAACCAAAAAGATAAAATATTTGCTTGCAGTAACTAGAAGGTGTTGTTTACACTTAGAATAAGAAATATCCTTGTACCTAGGTTGTAGACTTTTTAATTATATCTCCACAGGAGTGTCAGGAAGATTGGTTAGCTGATAGTTGTAAAGCTTAATGCAACTGCAAGTTATCTAATTATTCCTAGTCATATAGATGAATTACTGGTTTAAAAAATGTGCTGAAGATTTATTAATGAGTCCACTACCTATTCCATCAGAGAGAAAGGAAGGTAGACCTAGAGAGGAATCATTTTCTGACATATTTTATATGGACTGGGAAGAACGACATACCTCTAAAAGGAAATGTGTAACCAGGGAAGGGACTGTGGTGGAAAAAGAAAATCTGAAAAAAAATCACAGAGTTTTCCTCATTGCATTGTCCCCACAAGCCTGCACTGCTGCCACAATTTGTGGGAATGTCACTGTGCATGGTGACAGCTGCAAAATGGGAAAATGCAGCAAGAGCCAATGAAAAGAGTCCAAGATATCTTCATGGAGACAAGCATCCAGCAGCATTGGAGAATCCATATTTTTGCTTCTATCTGGCTTCCATTCATTGCTGCAAGACTGCACATCATCCATAAATCCTGTGTTAGATCTGTCAGCTTATGTAAATGTCTCAGCTTTTAGAGAGCAATAATGCATTTCATGTCTAATGATTTGCATGTGCTGGCAATTGTGACATGAGAGCTATGGATTTTCGTCTACCTGGATTGATACTAGGTATTCCAGTGCTCCTAGAGTGCCTCCAGACACCTGTGTTTAAACAACACCCAGAAATTTAATCTAAACTTTGCAGAACCATTCATTTCCACCTACTGTACTGACAAGATGTCCATTGAGTGTTCTACTAGTGATAGAGAGACCTTAAGATAAACACCCAGACTTAAGTGTGTTGGTCTCAAAATGAATCCCACCCAAGGAGGTTTTTTCTTGACTAAATTGTGGCATTGCATACTCAGCACACGATACTCACACAGACACAGATTGTTTGTCTTGCCCTCATTGTTGAATTGTGATTTTAAAAAGGGTGTTATTAATAGAGCTCCCCAGTGCAGCTTTCCCTGCTGGCTGCTGGCAGAGCTGTGCTGCACAGCATTCTCTGTTTAGCTGACCACCTAAGGTTTCTGTGTAATCTCCAAATTTGCTGGGTAGTAGAGTTCTTGGCTGCCCTGTGTGGGTCTTTTCTTGGTCGAACACCAGGACACGCATGAGGTCAAAAGATCTCGCAATGGATTCCTGGGCACCAGCCATGCTGGCTTAATGGCTCAACATATTAGTATTATTTTTTTTAATACTTTATTAAAAATTATCAGCTGTGACAACCTTTAGTAAGAGTCAAGTTACTCTCAAAAATGCTGTCATATTCTTATGGTGTTCTTACAAGTATTAAAAGTATTTCCAGAGGTTCCATTTTCCTCCTGTTGTTCACTGTTGTTTCATCAGCTCTTCTGAGCTTTGACTTGTCTATTGGGGTTGTTTGCAAGGTACCTTGATGCTTCCACTATTCAGATCATATTTTATAGAGTCTAGCTTCTAATTATTCTCAAGACATGCCTGAGCATGATGACAATCTTTGGCTAACTCTAAAACTATATGTCTAAAACTACTTGGGAGAATGAAGCTGACAGAATGGTTAAGACCTCATGTCATATATTATAAGGGACTTTTCTGGCCATCCTCAATGTAAGAATTAAATGTAATGTGGACATAGAAATTTGGAAGGAAAGTGTGAGAAGGGAGAATCTAGAGGCTGGAAAAAAGCTGAGTAGTTAGAAATACATCTTCACATACCTTAGAACAAATAAAATTCATTCTGAGATTCCCATGCTCCTACTCCAGTAAATAAAGTTTTTTAAAAACATAAGAAAAAAAAAAAAAAGGTGTGATAAAAAACACCATCTAAAGAACACTTAAACGTTTTAAAATATAATCCTAATCATCCTATTTTTCTTTGCACAGATATAAAATCTTCTTCTATTTGTTGCTGCATATCTGTAAATAAGAAGGAAAAACTCCTTTATTTTTGAAAATAGAGCATAAGAAATCATCTTTTGTGTGCAATAGGAGAGGAAGAAGACATACAGGTGAGGAAGATGAATATACCAGACACAGAAATACAACTAAAGAATTATGTATAGAGGAAGAAATTTGGAAATTCTGGGAAAGTGAAAGAGCAGAAGAATTTTTTTTCTTCACTTTTGCTAAGTGAAAAAAAACCAAAACAGCTCTAGTTAACTGGAAGAGGGACACAGCATCTAGTAGCCAAAACACCTTAAATTTCAAACCTGCATCTAAAAATAACTTTGCTGTAGCAGTGAACAATTCACTTTGTCACTTTGAGTTTTCCTGTATGTAATTTGGAGACAAGCATTTATTCACCTCATAAGAGTTGTATAACGAAAATTAGTAAGTGTATGTGTGTAGCTTGCTTTTGAATAACGTTTTGATTTTTAAACAGGATTTGTTAATTTTGTCTTATGTATTTTGAATGATTTTACTGCCATTGGTTTAAACATGGTTGTGGTATAAGATATTCTGATCCAAAACCCTCCCACAGGAACTCCTAAATGAGATTTAAATTAACCAAAGGGGATCAAACATTGTCCTCTGAATGTAATAATTGCCGCCTTGTAGAATTATGCAAAAGTAATTAAAAAGCTGAATAAAAGGATCCCACATCATGTTTCCCAGTTCACTCTTGCATGTAACATTTCATGGAGATCAGATTATGTTGTTTAACTTAAAAATTACTGGACCAGATTCTCAACTGAACTGAAGTCAATGGAGTGAAGCTGATTTACACAAGCTGCGGGTCTGATCCATGACAGTTATTTAACTTATTCAGATGCTAAGAAACCCAAAACAACACAAACCAGAAAGAAAGCTTTTTTTCTATATATTTTTCTTCTTTTTCCCTTTCAGTGTAAGATTATAGCTGTGGTTCATGGTAAGCAACATTGAACTGATGAGATCTATGCAAGATTATGAAGGATTGGAGTCTGAAGAAAGGCGCAACTAGGAGTGAAGACTGTGCTTGCTCCCACCACAACCATTGGAGGCAATATGTAGTTCCCAGACTCAATTCCTTCTCTGTCTCCTTTTACATCCAAGGAGTTAGAACTTATTGCTGGTGAGGCTCAGCACTGCATACCTATGCTCCCACTGTAAGTTGGCTCAGTTATTTTGGCTAGGGAAAAGGAGAAGGAAATCACTGCTGTGACTGTTCTTCCATTTCACATAAAGCAACCTGGCCTCACACAAGACCTGTCAGGTTCAGCAGGAAAAGAACAATACAGATAATGATGCAATCTCTGTGCTTTGGAGGTGCAGCAGCAGTAAATGCATAAGACGCAGTAATGTGCTCAACTTCACCATGGTCGCATCATATATCATTAATTGAGAACCAGGCCCAGAAATGGTATATAAAAATCAGTTGGAAAAAGAGAACTTCATCCTGACTTTTCTTCAGCTTCTCTGGGTTTTCTTGTTTTCAGATTCTACTGAAACTGAAGGATCATTTTCATAGACATTTTGGAGGGAAATCGCAAAACAGGGTTAAGTTCCACATTCGTAGAATTTTGGTTTTATGTCCAATTTTGCCTTCATAATTACTGTGACTTTAATTATCATAATTTAATAGCACAATCAGGGAAATCCATGTTAGATAGGTGGGTTACAGAGATAGTGGAAAAATCTCACTGTTTTCTGGAAAATTAATACATTAATCATTGGATATATGTATTTTTACCTCACTTAACTAACCCACCTCCAGTGGGATATCTTAAATATCAAAAATCACTTTTCATGAAATGTTTATCATCCATTACTTTTTCTTTTCTTTTCTTTTTTCCCCCCTGTAATGAAAAAGGATGTCTTTTTCTACATTAATCTACTTTGTGGTAGCTAATAGCTTGACACATGTTCAATGGTTGGTGTGAGCAAATTTTATTATGTGAAACATCATGTAAGTATTGTTTTTGCTTTGCTTCTGCATAAAAGTTACATGACAATAACATCTGTATTAAATTGCAGTGAGAAGTTTGTACATTTGTTCATTAAAGGGCAGTGAAATGCAGGGGTAACTTCAAATTCATTAACGGAAGAACTGAATGTATAAAATTTGCTCAGAAACTACTCACTGTTTTTTGGATTCATTTAAAAGAAACTCTTACAGAAGCAGATCCTTCTTGCTCTGGAACAGTGAAGCCTGATGAAATATATATAAGATGCAGAGATAGGAATTCATAAATTCTAATCCGTGTTTTCTTGAGACAAATTGAAGAAGATTAAATAGGTATCTGTCCAGACTTCATTAGAAAGATATATCTTTGAAGATTCTGGGCTTCTTGTGTGTTCCACTTATTCTGTCATATTCAAATTAAGAAAAATAGAAAACCTGTTGCTCCAAATTAGTCAACATATCCAAATGATTGCTCCACAAAATCTTAACATTTCTTCACTTCACTTTACTATAGTGGTAAAATTTTGCTGGAAAGGGGACATCACCAGACAAGGGAATCAATACATATGGGTATGAATCTTCATATAAATCTGTTGGAATAGAGAACAATTTATATGCAGAGTGCACATTGAGTGCCATGGAGTTTAAAATGCTAAATGAAATGCTTCTGGAACATATTTGTAAACAAATTTACTTTTTATGACCTGTATGTCAAGTAGTAGCTTTATGTAATTATACTGATTGCAACCTCATTTCCCTCAAACGTAATTTTTATTCTGCTAGAACATGAACAGGACAAATGCAAAACTCATAACTGATCATTTTTGGACTGTGTCTGGACTGGGAGATCCACAAGTTTATCTGAGCTCATGGTGCAGGTTCTGGCCCTGTCCACACCCACTTTCTGTATCCTGGCTGTTGTAAGAAAGAAACCTGGATATACAAGGCCTTGATATGTTCTAAGCAAGTCCTCAAAGAGAGAGACAGTCTGATCCATCAGGAAAGTTGACATGGTTGTTCCTGTAATAGAGAGATTAATGACAAGTGCAAATCCACCAGAAGGGCAAAGAGAACTTTGCTCTAATTGTTCAGATTTGCTGTGCAACATCACTTAAGTAATAGTAAAATCTTCATGTCTCTAAATTCAACCCAGAAATAGGGCTAACGGTAACAGCTTTCTCTCAGTTTCATGTTTTGTCTGTATTTAAACTGTTACCATAAGGTTTTTGTATTCAGAGGAGTGTGTATATGTTTGTGGGTGTATATGTGCATGCCTAGGGATAGAGGAAAAAAATGCTACAGTAAAAATGTTTAGAAACAGAAATGGAAAGAAATTTTTACTAGTAAAAGAAACAAATAATTTTTATCCAGTTGTAAAAAGTGTTTATATAAGGACTTTTGCTACTCTGGCTACATTAGCTAAATCCATGCTAACAAGCTGATCAGGGCAGAGACTAGTGCAGCGGTGCTTAATCATGCACACAGATTTCTAAAAGGCCTTCTAAAGATTCATCCTTATATGTTTGTGGAACTATATGCTCTTCTAATGGTGCTCATCTTGCCTTTAGACAAAAACAGAGAATAAAAACATATCTTTTGAAGACTCTTTATTGTCTTGTTTGTTTTCTAAAGCATTTTTCCATACAGCCATCACACTTAAAAAATAGTAAATTACTGTACTCATACCACTTTCTAGAGGAGTCTATAAGCATTACAGATACTTTTGCACCCCAAGTCAAATTGAGAATGAGAATTTCGGATTATCTTGGCTAATATTTGCATACTTGGCCAGCCCTACTGCCAGTGAAAAGAAAAAAGCTAAATTTCACAAACCACAAACAGCTTACTTTGGGACTCTTAAATAATTTAAATACCACTCTTGTTCTTTCCATTGACTCCAAAGTCAGTAGGTAATCCAAGCTGAAAGATTTTTTTTCCTGGAAATCTGCCATCCTGATGCTTAACTGAAATACCTCTGAAAGACTAAATACTATCTATGACAATTTTTCTTCCTGCATAAGGTCTTTTTGAGTTTCATTTGAACTTATCCTTACAGACAAAACACCAATATGCACAAGAAATAACAGTACACTTATTTTTTTATTTTCAGTAAAGCAAAAATTTTATTCAATACAGTATAATTTGCATTTAACTAGACATCTTTAAAAATATGTAAATGCCACCAACATCTCTCTTCTTATTTTTGATGTAAAATCTTATTTTTAGGAGAATCATATAGCTTTTATGCCCCTAATTTTGTGAAGTACACAATACTTTTTACTACTTAAAAAATAAGAGGTTGAATGGTTGATCCAGCTGTTAAATCATGTCTACAGTGTACATTAAACAGCCAAAAGATATAAAGCAAGAATTTAATTGACCAATACTTGGGTAGTGTGTGACATTATGTAGCTGTTTTAGCTGGCTTTGTAACATCACACAAATCCATAACTTCATACTTCATGAGTCAGAATCAATAAACCTGCCATTACAGACTCCAAAATCAATCTTGCCTTACATGCTTCCCCGCCTTTACTTCTTCCTATCTTCCTTCTACTTCCCAGCAAAACAAAGCAAACTGCTGTGAGAATTTATAATCTTTTGAGCTAAGTAAAACAGATGAATCAGGACCATGGATTCCATGGGAAAAGTCACGTACCATACTCTTCAGGGCTGAGTGCAGCCAGGCTGGTATTCCAAGGTAGCCATAGACCCTCATTCCTCTCCCATTATTTTAGACTATAGTGACTTAAGTTTAGCATAATCAGCCTTAGGCAAATGAAGATCTTGAGTTAAATTGAGAAGCCAAGCCCTAAGTTATCCTTTAAGGTCTGCAATTCCTCTGCTCTTCTTTCTGAGAACTCATTTTACAATCCTGATCTTCAATATTGTGATTATATGTTTTCCATCCTACTGCACTTTTTATTTCCCCAGCTGAGGACACCGACACTGTAGGTGCTAAATTTCATTTACTTATATACTTAACCACACATCCAGTTGTCTTAAAGCCTCTACCATAAAAATACCATGGATCTCCCAGAAATTTCATAAGCTTAATATTGAAAAAAAAATGTAGGACACTGTTCTAATTCTAAAAATATTACTACAGTAGTTGTGTCACAAGAATAATTTGTCTAATGACTCTTTGACCTTTTAGTACATGCTGGGTGACTTGATATCCTTACCCTTTCAAGAAGAAGGAGCAAGATCCTTCAGATATCCTACAGAGAAAGAGGATGTTCCTGGGACATCCCCGGTTTTCGAAAGTCAAAAAAATCACTTACTTTCATTTTAAGGTTAGTTCTAGTTATCAGAGAAAAAGGGACAGAAGATAAATGTGAATATTATTAACAGTTGAATTACCAAAATGATGGCCTATGTTCCTTTTCTAGGGGCTTTTGTTGTTTATTCAGCAAAAAGTACATTTATTTTGATGATAATGTCTTGTCTTGATATTTAAATGTCTGGAGGAGTCATCTCCAAAGAAGTTTATGAACCATATATGAAAACATTTTAACAGGTTTAAGTATGGTTTAAAAAAACCCAAAAAACAAACCAACCGTGCTCGAACAGGCTAGGCCAAAATCTCAAAATCAGACAAGAAGTTATATGATCTTTGATTTGGTTCATTATTGTTCACCAAGGCAAGTCTGCTAACAGACATAAGACTTTATCTTGCAAAATGAATATACAAACACTTATTTTTGTACATCATATACTCCTGGCAGTAATCGAACTCCAACAACCTGAATACTAATCTCTTCTGCGCACAGATTTCCTGTATTTTCCTCATTATTTATTTATATTTCCAAATAGCCCAGACACTGCTTAGGATGTGGTTTAATAACCCTGGCTCATACTGTTGAGCTATTAGTGCTCTTGTAGAGAGCAGCTTTGGCATGAATTTTGCTGTGTCAACCCACTGGAGCACTTAGAAAAGGTTTGTAAATGGGAAGTTTGAGAAGGGAAGACCAGTTAGCAGGTGTCATGCATTTGCAGAGCTGCACTTGTTACACTGAACATGTAATCTGGCAAAAATATTGGCTTGAAATATCAGAGAATAATAGAAAAAAGAAAAAAAAAAAAGTGTGGCACAATTATTTTTCCTGGTATTTGTTTCATAGGTTGGGGCATTCTGGCATAGTTTTTGCCCATTTATAGGAAGGGCAGTGCAGTTCCTCCACACAAGATGCCATGTCATCCTTAATTAGCTTCTCTGATCTTTCTGAAAAGGGGATGTGGATTCTTTCCAAGATTAATAACTCTGCATCTGTTAGTATAACAGTGAGGCAGATTTGTGATCAATAGACCTACACATGTATCTGAAGAGATCAGTGGCTCTGAATGAATCTAATCATGTAATTACAAAAATTAGGCCATTCTACAAGTCATCTGTGTCTTTATTTTGATGGTATTTGATTCTGCTGATATTTCAAATGATCAAAGAACCACCCTTCCCTTCCCTTCCCTTCCCTTCCCTTCCCTTCCCTTCCCTTCCC
>VZRN01004441.1:448455-518387 GCA_013397935.1 Dasyornis broadbenti | reverse complement strand
CCTTCCCAGAACCTTCCCGGAACCTTCCCTTCCTGGAACCTTTCCAGAACCTTCCCTTCCCAGAACCTTTCCAGAACCTTCCCGGAACCTTCCCTTCCTGGAACCTTTCCAGAACCTTCCCTTGCCAGAACCTTCCCTTCCTGGAACCTTCCCTTCCCGGAACCTTCCCTGGGGACTTTCACCGACACAATTTCTTAAGAAGAAAGGACAAATACTGAAAGAGCAGTCATGAATCATGACTCCCTTAAGCTGAACAGAAAATTGTCAATAAATTGCAGAGCATTAATGAAATTTTGAAATTATCTGTTTGATAGAGAGATTGCCTTGAGAATGTGTCTATCTCTTATAATGTCTGGATTGACTTACTTCCCTTCCTCTAGTTGTCCACTAACAGCAGTACTGGGGTTGCTACACAGATTTCTAAAAGTGAAGGCAACATTGACAAATGTTTCTGACATGTTTTGAGT
The DNA here is from genome assembly GCA_013397935.1 of Dasyornis broadbenti. Classification (NCBI taxonomy): domain Eukaryota; kingdom Metazoa; phylum Chordata; class Aves; order Passeriformes; family Dasyornithidae; genus Dasyornis; species Dasyornis broadbenti. The sequence continues at coordinate 517,920 of VZRN01004441.1, read as the reverse complement.
TTTGTTTATTGTGACTACATCTGAAAACAAGGGGAAAAATGACCCTAGTCAAATTCAATGAAAAATCCCTAATTTATTGCAATATAACACGGAGGAGAATTTTGACCAGCCAGTACTCAGTAGACCAAAACCACATTCTCCTTTAACCTCTTCAGAAGCACTCCAAATTCTAGACCATTTTTAGCACAGACCAAGTTTATTCTATTTTCGGTTGTGCCATCAAATACTGGTAATACAAACACAGAAGAGGAAGAAAGAGTGTAAAAGTGTTTCTACCTTTTAATAGAGGTATATCCACCAACACTAACTTTGAAAACTGACCAGAAGGTTTGTTCTCCTATATTTGATACTATGGTCTCTGTGTGGATAAAATTGCCACTGAAGTACGTGGCCAGAGAAACAATTGCTGACAACTTCACAGACAACTCACACCATTTAGTATGAATCATTCCTTTCCTGCAGAGGAGAGGAAAGTGCTGTCAATAAATGAGGTTTTGTCCTAATTCTATAGGAATTGACTACTTGTTTCATTTGGAAAAGAAAATTTAAAAGCTTGTAGATTTCAGTATTTATTTTTCACACTAAAACACAAACCATCACCAGTTACCATCACCAGACTTCAAAAATTTTAGATTTTTTTCCACTCTGTTAGCAATCTGAAAACAACATTCCAACCTTACATGCATGTAGTAAAAGAAATGAACCAAAATGGGCAGGCAATGGGTATTTAGTTTCTGAGACCTTCAGCTTTTGTGAAAAAATGTTATCATCACCTGCTTTTGCCTATGCCTATTCGGTTGATGAATACAAGATAAACTGCATATAGATATGAATTCTCATGTTCCTTGTGAGTCATTTTGGTCATGGAAAAGGGTAAATGTAGGTTCAGATGAATGTGCTGTATCACTAATAGTGACTTACCTTTTGCAAGAAGCAATAGTTATTCAAAGTAGGTGAAGAACAGGTCTAGCTGGGCATACTGAAGCTGTCATCATTAATTAAATAATAGTATTGAGCTAGACACATTTGTCAAATTAGAAAAAAATAGACAGACAACCAATAAGAAAAGGGTCAATGAGATAACTAAAGTTGAATTATAAGGGAGTTGTTTGGGTTTTTCCACAGTACTACACAGGGAGGCTTCACAATGAAGTCTAATCTTTATAAGCTTTTCACAACATGAGGAATCTTTTGTTTTTGTGCCAACTCTACCGATACCTTGTGCCTTGATAAAGCCGTAACCACTTTCAGTAACAGCAAGCATTTGGCCTCTGCACATTGATTTTTTGATCCTTTGTGGTGGCCTGCTTTTAACTTATAACCATGGTTCTTCAAAGCAGCGTATCAGTTTTCTTGTGTTTGGGAAAGAATCTTGATGAGAGTGAAGTGTCATCCCACCTCCCTGAGGATCTGGCTTCTTTTCCAAAATGTAAGCTATAATGCTTCACTTGCTGTCCCTCGCAGGACCTTTTCTAAGCAAAATGTGAAGACTTGCAATATGAAAACTGTTTCCTACCTATTTAAATTGCAGTGGGGAGGACATGAAAATTATTTCAGTTGTCACAGAAATCATATAGAGAGATTCTCTTTTTCCAGGGGTAGATTCAGACTTGTAAGCAGGTGAACAACTGCTGCTGACTTTCTCCAGTCTGCTCTGGAGCTAAAGGTCAGCATGGGTTTATGTGCTACACAATACAGCTGACACCTACCAAGATAACTATAATATCTTATTTTTTACTTAATACCTACAACTTGTAATTTCCTTCTTCTTTTTATTTTTTTTTTCCAAAACGGTATCCCTGAACAATGTTATGAATAGAAGAACGATCTCTCTTTCTGATTCTTATCTGGGAGGAGTTATTTTTTTTTCTCTTCCCCCCACATAATTTTGTCAATGAGCCATTAAAATGACATGCAAGAGCTTGAAGTTAGAAGTGTTCTAAATTATGTATTTCTAGTGCAGCACAGCTGCCTGGGAGATATGAGCTTGATTTCACATCCAAATCTCATATTCCTGCACATTTAAACAGAAAACCCATGAATAGTAACTGGTAATTAATAACCCTCTCCAACTTGTCATCTCCCTCAATCCCTGAGAGAGATATTGCTTCCCCCATCAGCACAATAGAAATTGCAAGGAAATAACAATACTCATGTGGATAGTACTGTCTTTTGTGTCATGTTCCTTAACAGCAAGTTACCGCTTGAAGTCCAAGAAATAGCTCTGATCACAAAATGAGTTAATGTGTCTTCCCCCTCACCTTGTTAGGACCTCCTCTGGGTCTGAAGAATTATTACAGAACTTTACATATTTTTCCCCAAGGAAGCAGCTTTTATGGAGCATGTATAAGAACAAGAGACCAGGTCTTGAATCTCATTGATCTGTCAGTTCTTAAGTTACAGTATTGTTATTAGCTCCAATGGCTGCGGTATCATGCAACTATGCAATTAGGTTATCATGGGAGGAACTGTATGGGCCTGGAATAGACCCAATACTTCCTGTCCCTCCAGAGTGGAAAGATCAAAACTGAAAATATGTCAATGCCTGCCCTGCTTCTCTGAAGACCAAAAAATCCAAAGGAAGGCTTGAATTGATATTTCTAGTTCACTACCAAGCATTTTGTGACTTTTGATAATTATTCTTCATAAATAGATGTAAGCACATTTGAATATTGCAACCTTATTATTACTTTTGTTTTAAAGAAAAGAAAAAAACTTTGTTTTACATAGAGAGGTTGTTACATATATTAGTTTTTTTAATATATAAACTTTTATTCTTGTGTACACAGATCACAGGATCCTGGGTTATGTTATCATCAAGCTCATTCTTGCTGCATTGTCCCCTAACATCTGAGCTTTGAGTAGGTTTCTCTGCTGAACGTTTTAAGCCATGTACTACTGGGTTTCTATATGTATACAGCAGTCTGCCATTGCACAGGGAATTGAAGATTTTGGAATTTAATAAGAGTACAGCATGAAATTACAGGAAATATTTAATGAAAAACTCGCCTTTTAAGAGCCATGTCATGCCCACAATATTTTATATTTTTGGGGGGAAAATGGTTATTTGAGTATGAAAATACATAATGGTGTAACATTTTGAAGAATTCTGACTGTGAAAAGAGTATGAATAAAACAGATAATACTAAATTTAGCAATAACATACAGCTTTTTTGGCAAAAACTGGAGCAAAGCAAACAAATGCACCTTTAAGAATATTTATCTCTTCTGTCTTATTTTTCATTACAAGGTCTCAAAGAACTTTATAAGCATCAATTAAATCACACTTGTTTCCTCATCTACTTCAAACGAGTAAACTGAAGTTCAGAGAGATTAAAGGGTTTCCCTATATTAAAGTAGTAAATCAGTGAAAGAGCTGAAAACAGAATTTGAAGTTTGGATGAGAAGACCATATTATGCAAAATTTTCATAATGCAATAAAAAATGTCTTAAATATCAAGGAGATTGGTTTTTATACAGATATAATTGGATCTAATCTAGTGAAAACTGCATTTATATTCTAGTGGGAACAAAAATTATCTTTGTGATGGAAGTATTTAAATCACATTTGGGACTGTTATCCAGTAATAACATGCCTGTTTGGGTGAAAATAGATTCTTGAAAATTGTTTGTACACCAAAGAACAAGAGAGAATTTCTGGTTTTATATACCAGTGTCTATGTATGTGTATACTAATCTGTTTATTTTTATATATACATATAGCCAATAAAATCATGTTATTAAAGCTACAAATGCAGGAAGAACAGTGGGACTGAATATGTTACCAGACCATGATAATTTTCATGCAAAACTACACAAAATCAAACCAACAAATTTAATCTAATTCTAATCCGAACCATGAACCCAGAGACAGAAATCAATAAGGTACATCATTAAATGAAAACTTATTTCAATTTTCAGACACATGGGTGGTTGTTTTGTAATAGCTATGATTTCTTTTTTAGAATGAGCATTATTTCTGCAAGTAATGGCAAGTAATAGCCAAAGCTAAGACAATGAGATATATTTAGGATATTCATTGTTTTCTATACTGACAACAGTAAGATACACTGAAACCTTTGGTGAATTTAAAAGTTTCAGAACTTCACAAGGTTCATGATATTTTTGTTCTTGGAGGTTTATTTGACTATATTATATTTGGCACTAGCTGGTGAGCAACTAAGAACATAGCACAGTGGTGACTGCATGATGCTGTCTCTGTTCTCACTGTGAGCTGGGCAAAGATTCCTAGTTTATATATCCTTAACAATTTGTTCTAGTGGTGGAAAAAAGTCTTCTGAACTTGTCACATACTGGCAACAACAAAAATAATATTCATCGAGGAATGTTTCTGTCTTGTTAGTTTTGGAAAGTTATCTGTGAAGTTGGATGTGTGAAGCACACGTCTCAGTGACCGTGTGGGTTTATCTCATCAAGGCCTCCCAGAGCCAGCTCAGCACCCAAGTGTCAATGGCCTTCACTGCCGATACCGGGTGCAGATTTCAGTGTGTTATACTGCAATCTCCCTTACACCTTGTCATTTCTATCTTTCACACATTTTGCTTGTTTCATAGCTCAGTAAAATTCCAGCTTCCCAGGCTGCAACTGCCAGCTGCAGCTGCAATGTGGCTGGCACCTTCTCCCTGATCCCATTGCAGTCATTGAAAAGTTTCTCACTGATTTCATCCAGAACTGGACCAGGGGTTTTGTGTGGAAAAAAGCTCATTGGAGACTACAGTCTATAATACTCCAAATACATTCCTCTGCCATACTCTTGACCAAATAGGAAGCTTATTCCTGCTTGCCAGACCCAAATCGCTGAACACAAGCCATTTCTGATCCACCTGAAAAACTCAATAAAATTGCATTATTGGTAGAGAAGAACTAACAGAATGTGCTGGTTTTCCATGTTGTTTTTCTTTGCAGTTGGCTACAAGTCTTTGCCTATTTAATCAATATTTCTATAGGTTATTTGATAATATCCAGAGGAAAATGTTAGTTTCTTCAGGATTCTCAGATGAGCTTTTTTCTAAGCGAGGCAGAAAATATATTTATATACACATGTATATAACACTTCTGTGATAGTTCTTCCATTTGCAAAGAAGAGGAAGGTAACTTTTTTATAAGAAGTATTGGAAATTCTCATTCTGAAATTTACTATTTCTTTCATTCATGTAGGTATAGTCTCATCTAACCTTAAACCAACTGCAAGCTTAGCCACAACAACTGGAGTTTATCTATAGGCAGGAGAAAGAAAAGCAATGAATCTGATTCTAAATCAAGTGAGTCAGGTAAGTGGAATTATTCACTTTCTAATGAACCTTGTCTTTCTACATTAATTATAGTATCTAAATAATTAATTTAGGTTAGGCATATATATTCTCTGTCCCACTATTAATTTTTACTTCAAAAGTTAAATAAGACCTATTTTAACAACAAATTTTAATCAATCTGTGAATGCGTACATTTATGCATATGACTAAAATGTGCATAACAGAAAATATATAATACAAAACCACATATATAAATGTGCAAATTCACATAAATTCACATATGCATAGATTTATACACATATTACTACCATAACTCTTGTGTCTATATACATGTGATCAGGTTCTGTAGATGTCTTTCTATAGCTAGTCAATTCTGTTTCCTTAAATATCACTACATAACCTAGTCACATCTCCCTGTGGCCTCCAAGGCATTTCTTTTAAAAAAATGAAGTCCATAATTAAGAAATAATGTAGCCAATGTGAACCAGTTTCTTTTTTATTTAATCATCCTTAAAAAAACCCAAAACAATCCAAATCACTACATTTAATGTATTTGTTTGCTTGTCAAGGATTGTATTAAAAAATGAAATCTTAAAAATATTTCCTTTCAAGTATCCATTAGTCCATACATTTAAAAAACAATTACTTGCTTGTTTTAACAGTGATTTTAATAGCTAAAATGTCATTTTGATTACACCTGTGTTTTTAAACAGCCATAATGTCTTAAAATTCATCTTTTGTTGAAAAAAAATCTCACGAGAGTGTAAGAAACAGCTTATTCCTTAGGAAGACAAAGAGGGACAGGAAATGCCCTGTAAGACAGGAGTCATCTTTACTTTCAAATTGATGTTAATTTTGGACCAGAGAAACATGATTCAATTTAAAATTATTTTATTCAGTTATGTATTTGAGTTATATTTGAATCTGACAAAACAAAGAAGTGATGAGACTCTACAGTTAAAATCCTCTATAAATGTATTTAAATTAAAAGTCTTGTATCCTTTTTGGCTTGCATTTTTCCTCCAGATAAATGCTAACCTTTTAAGAGATTGTTATCATTACCACTAATTGTTAACAATAATATTGTTAATACTAATTAGCAAAAATGCTGCTACACACAGGGAAAAAATAGGCATAGCTAAAAATACAGGGGAAGTGCTTGTTAGGAAACTGATCAAACAAGCTTAATTATGACCCCCAGATAAAGGGACTGCCATTAAGCCATTAAATTATCACAGATAAGACAGACGCTCAGGCACTGTCTGATGATAAATCACAGCTAAAAACAGCAAGGAAATCAGAGCTTGAACTGCTAATCCTTCTGAGGTTTGTGATGAGCACCAGTTCCCCTACTGTTTTGCATCTATTTATATTGCACTACGAACCCCAAATGGCCTCTGCTTATCTGCAGCTCTAGATAATTTATGCCTATTGGTGTGTCACCTCACAGCAGAGGCTGTTATCAGGAAAGAGGAGTTTAGGAAATCTGATCCCTTGAAATGCTAATCCTCTGGAGATTACTGCACATAAACGAATTTTCTGCCGTGATTTACTTTTGTTTGTTAGTAACAGAGATTAGCACTTTAGGCTTTCCATTTCAGACAACTGCTTAGTTTGGGAATAAAATGATCAGGATTTATTAATGTGCAGGATTTTCACATATGAAGTTGTCCTGAGTCTAGCAGTCAAAGGCAAGATAGTAATTTTTATTTATATGTCATCTCTTAAAAAGATTTGTAAATACTTGTATCACATGAAAGGCTGATCTTAAATGCCTCTTTCCTTAGACTCTAATCCAGAAAAGCAACTACCTACAATTCTGTGCAGTTTTAATCATGTAGATCATCATATAGTAAGTTTGATGCGATATTCTTGTCCTTATATTCTAACCACTTTGCTGGATCACATCCCAGCAATGAGATGATCTCTGGTTTCATTCAGCTATGATGGGTACTCTCCATACTGAAATGGTTACTTATGAGAAAGGGTATATGAGTAGGAATTTTATTTAAATGCCTTTTCCCTATCTTAATGCTGTTGAGCTGCTAAGAAAGCTTATCTTTTTGCATTTGATGGGGTTATTTGGTTGGTAGCTAAATGCCATGCCTTTTAGTGCTACAGACTGTTCCTATATGAATAACTCCCAAAACCATCAAATTCAAACATGCCTATTAGTGTAGTATAATGAAAGCTTGAATTGCAGGCATAAAATGATGCTGAAAATACATGGACTAAACACATAGTTGCTAAGAGTTTTCAATTTCATTTTTTGTTGTTGCGCTCAGGTTCAAATAGTCAGACTGGATGAGATCACACCAAGTGACATGACTGATTACTAATTAGCCAAGCACTCTGATGGCAGCTGTTTGTGGCAGCTACTGAGATACAGTACTATGTGTCAGAGAGATAAGGGGATGCAAGAAATTAAGTTGACCTTGATATTTCATTGCATTTAATGTCACCTAACAGCATTTGATATTTTTAAATCCTGGTTGCATTCACCTCACCAACTCCATTCCACCTGGTAATCACGATTTTAAAGAAAAAAAAAAAAAAAAAAAAAAGAGTTGCAAAATTTTTGCACTGTTTTTTCCCCAGGGGAATACTTCACTCTAAAATGCATATGTGGGTAGTCTGGAAGGAAGGAAGTGCCAAAACTAGTGCTTGCTATTTTCAAGGGTGTCAGAGGGACTATTTCCTTACTTTAAAGCACACGTTGTATAATTTTGAGGTTATTTCTTAGGTCCCTTGTTGGAATGCAGTTAGTCAGCAGTTCTGTGAACCTTCTCCAAAAGGATGGAAATGAGCAAGAGGAAAATAAAGGTATTACCACAATAAGAGCAAAGGATGGACACAAAAAGACAAGCAAGAATGCAGATTACATCTATCAGTGTTTTTGTTGGATTTCATAAAATTACATCTTTATACACATGAGGAGTCTGTGAAATTTTGATTCAGATATTGCACAAAGGCAAAGGTTTGCTAAAATTATTTTATTCTTAACATGTTTCTAGTTCCTGAGAAAAGAAACAAAGATAAGACCTTTTGACAGGCTTCTCTACATCTATTTGTGTGTGTATGCTTGAATATATGTGTGCACCCATGGAAAGACAGAGAAAACTTCTGGTAAACTTAGAGCAGGACCTATTAAGCTTTTGCCCAAGAATTTTGCCTAGTTGTACATAAGGAATTATGCACAGCTCTGGTGATAATTAGAATGTGATTACACAAATGCATAAATCCTTCATTTTATATTCACCATCAAAATGAATGTACAGTTTTCGTAACTGTACAGATAAAATATCATTCTGAATGTACTAGTGTGACAATTTCTACATTTTTATTTGGCTGAGATGAAAAATATTAATATGTTTAACTAGCTTTAAACTTAATTCTATTCATCTACAAAACCGGCAATTATCTTTATCAGTGAGCCTTGCCTACTTTTTTTATAAGTTAGCAGCCAAAACTGTAAGTTAAATTGTGTTTTCAATATACATTAGAAATCACTAAAGCATGAAGTTTTCAGAAAGAATGTGCTCCATATATTTTTACCTATTAATTGCCAAATTCTTGATAGTATAAGTACTTTATAATTAGAAAACTGTATATCTTGAGCTGCCTAAAGAAATTTCTGCTGGCTTTAGTATTACAGTAGGCTTTGAAATGTTCTTGTCCAAATTGGTATTAATTATGGTTGACAACAATGCATTTTCTCTTAAGTTTCACTTAGATGAAATATTTAATGAAGCATATAACCAACTCCTTGTATTTATTAGAAAACCTGCCTCCAAACTGACCATCTCAATTTGTTTTCCTTAATACTTCAGCTTTGATTAGAATTGCAGTCCACTGGTTAAAAGTTCATTTGTAATATTAACATGGAGAGACTTCCCTGACTATTCATCTACACCGATGTACGCAGCATGAGGAACAAACAGGAACAGGAAGCCATGGTGCAGCTGGAAAGCTATGACTTACTTGCCATAACAGAAACATGGTGGGAAGACCCACACAACTGGAGTGCTGCGATGGATGCCACAAAGCTCTTCAGAAGGGATAGACAAGGATGGGTAGTTCTCTCTTTTAGGGTGTGTTTTGATTGTCTAGAGTTTAACGATGGTGATGTTAGGAATGAGTGTTTACGAGTAAGGATCGGAAGAAAGGCCAACAAGGAATATGTCATGGGAATCTCTTTGAGACCACCCAGCCAGGATGAAGAGATTGATGAAATATTCTACAAGTAGTTACAAGAAGTCTCAAATTCACTGGCTTTTGTTCTCATGAGGGACTTCAACTTACCAGATGTCTGCTGGAAATACAGCTCAAGAGGGAAGATGGTCTAGGAGGTTCCTGGAGTGTATGGAAGATACTTTCCTAACACAGCTTCTGAGGGAACCAAAATGGTGATTCCCTGTTGCACCTGCTGATTGCGAACAGAGAAGGACTTTAGGATGATGCGATGGTTGAAGGGCTTCTTGTGCACTGCCGTCATGAAATAACAGAGTTTGTGATTCTTGGAGAAGTAAGGAGTGGGATCAGCAGAACCTGGCCTTCTGGAGGGCAGACTTTGGCCTGCTTAGGAGCCTGGCTGGCAAAATCCCTTGAGAGGCAGTCCTGAAGGGTAAAGGAGTCCAGGATGGCTGGGTGTGCTTTAAGAGGAAAATCTTAAAAGTACAGGAGCAGGCTGCTGCCATGTGCCATAAATTCTGGGGGTGGAGAAGAAGATCAGCCTGGCTGAACAGAAATCTTTGACTGAAAGTCTGGGAAGAAAGAGAGTTTATGACCTTTAGAAAAAGGAGCAAGCCACTCAGGAAGACTACCAGGATGTCATGAGGTTACACAGGAGGAAAACTTGAAGGGCTGAAGCTCAACTAGAACTTAATCTGGCTACTGCCATAAAATATAATATAAATTTTTTCTATAAATACATTACCACCAAAAAGAAGGCCTCAGTGAATTTCCATCATTTATTGGATGCAAGGGGGAAATACAGTAGCAAAGGATGAGGAAAAGTCGGAGGTAGTGCCACAATCTTTAATAATAATAGTAATTATTAAGACACTGTGGGGTACCCAGCCCTCTGAGCTGAAAGACAGGGATGGGGAGCAGAATGAAGGCCCCATAATACATGGGGAAATTTTCAGTGACCTGCTACACCACTTGGTGCACACAAATCTTACATGGCCTGGATGGGATCCACGTGAGGGTACTGAGAGAGCTGCTGTAAGAGTTCACTAAGCCATTTTCCATCACTTTTCAGCTGTCTTGGCTCACCAGGGAAGTACCAAATGACTGGAGATTAACAAATGTGACACCCAGTCGACAAGAAGGGCTGACCTTGGTGCTGGGGAAGGTCTTGGAGCAGATCAGCTTGAGCGAGATCACATGGCACATGCAAGACAACCAGTGGATCAGGCCTGGCCAGCAGGGATTTAGGAAAGGCAAGTCCAGCCTGACCAAGCAAATTGCCTTCTATGGCAGGGTGACCAGTTTAGTGGGAGAGGGAAAGGCTGTCAATGGTATCTACCTGGACTTCAGCAAAGCCTTTGACACAATTTCCCACAGGATTCCCTTGGAACTGGCTGCTTATGGTGTGGATGGTGTTTGCAGAGTAAAAATTGTGTGGATGGCTGGCCCAGACAGTGATGGTGAATGGAGTTAAATTCCATTGGTGGGCAGTTACTAGTGGCATTCTCCAGAGCTCATTTGTGGGGCCAGTTCTGTTTAATGTTTATCAATGATCTCAATGAGGAAATTGAGTGCACCATCAGTCAATTTGCAGATCACACAAAGTTGGGCAGGAGTGTCGATCTGCTGGAGGGTAGGAAGGCTCTACAAAGGGATCTGGACAGAGTGGATCAATTGGCCAAGGCCAACTGTATGAGGTTCAACAAGGCAAAGTGCTGGGTCCCGCACTTCAGTCACAACAACTCCATGCAGCACTACAGGCTGGGGGAAGAACATCTGGCAAGCTGCCTGGCAGGAAATGACAGAAAGGCACCTGTCAGTTGACAGCCAGCTGATCATGAGCCAGATATGTGCCCAGGTGACCAAGAAGGCCAATGACATCTTGGCAGGTATGAAAAATAGTGGCCAGCAGGAGGACGGTAGTGATTGTCCTCCTGCACCTCTCACTTTTGAGGTCACACTTGGAGTGCAGTGTCCAGTTCTGGGCACCTGACCACAAGGTCATTGAGCGGTTGAAATGGATCCAGGCAAGGGCAACAAAGCTGTTTAAGAGACTAGAGCACAATTCTAATGATGAGCAGCTGAGGCACCTGGGGTTGTTTAGCGGGAAAAGGAGGCTCAGGGGGACCTTATATCTCCCTACAACTCCCTCAAAAAAGGTTGTAGTGACGGGAGGCTGGTCTCTTCTCCTGGGGGACAAGGCGTAGGGCAAGAGGAAATGACTTCAAGTTGTGCCAGAGGAGGTTTAGATTGGGTACTGGGAAAAATTCCTTCATGGAAAAGGTTTTAAAGCATATGAAAAGGCTTCCTCAGGGAAGTGGTGGAATCATCATCCCTGGAGGTATTAAAGGTTGTGTAGATGCGGTGTGTAAGGACATAATTTAGTGGTGGACTTGGCACTACTATGTGAACGGTTAGACTCAACCTAACCTTTTTCCAAGCTTGAGTATTCTCATTCTATGATTCTCTTCTGTGAAAGTGCAAACATATGTGTATGTATTTACAAGAAAGAAAGAACTTGAGCACAAAATAAATCAAGGACCTAAAATGTCAAAGAAAATTCACTAATTTAGGATTTTCCTTTTATTTTTAAAGATGCCTTCTTATATTTCTGTTGTTTGTAATAAATTTAGAATTTCTGTATTTCAATACTTTCAAAAAAGTTAGTTTCCCATAAATGGTTTGAAGTTGAGATCTCAAACTTTTGGAAACCTTAGAGCAAAAGTATGTTACAGGAAATGTTTTTCTTTAAGAGAAGTAAAAGAGATTTTTTTTTTCCCTCTAAAGAATCAATCAATCAATCATTTCTCACTTCCTAAATCTGGGCTTTGGATTAGAACAAAAGATTGAACCCAAAAAGTCTTTCAATAATGTAAGTGTAGTTTACTTTCAAAACACAACTAAAGAGAATATTTTCATAAGTAAACCTGCGACCAACAACCAATGAAGTCTTCAATCCTGTACTACATAGAAAGAAAAGATCTAGAACGGGCTGGTGACATGGGCTGTGAACAAGGAAGGGGCATTTTTTTAGGATCTGGTATGAACACACAATGTCAGAACTGGCATAAAAGTTCATCAACGCAAACTCAGACGTTTTTGGACAAGTTTAAAGTCAAAGCCTTCTACCAGTTCCTTCATGTCTCTAAGTACAAAAGGCCTAGAAAGAGCTTTACTGTTATTTGGCATCAGTGCATAAAAAGCCACTGTTTTATGCCATTTTGGCATTATATACAAAGGGGTTGCGCCTGCCCAGTACATACCAGGAAGGACAGGCTGACCTGGGATTTGTTATGAATTTTTCCCTAATCTCAAGTTTCTGTTCATTGTCTTGCATTTTATGGCTATCTGATATTCTTACTCAATAACTAACACTTAAAAAGTAGAACACATTAAAGTCAATATCAGCAAAACAAAAAAATTCTGAAGCACTGGAGAGGCTTTGCCAACATATAAATCAAACAATCTGAGAAAGTAAAAAATTAATTACAAAAGTGCGAATTAGCCTATATTAATATAGATACATAGATATAGATGACAGAGATAAAGATATCAGTCATTCAGGGCTTGTTCTTTTTTAAAAAATTATATGGCAGATTGATATGATAGTTTTGCAGAATCTCTTCATTTTTGGCTTATTAGTTCCCAAAGTTCTACTGATTCAGAGAAAGATTTACAAGCATCTAAGATGTAACAGAACAGATGGAAATTCGTCATCCCAAAACTCGTCTGGCAGCAGGTTCACTTTTTTCACTGGCCAGATTAGTATAGCTATATGTTTTGATAGGATTACTTTTATAACTAGAGAAAAATAAGCACAGTACATAACTGTGGTGTAGTTTTTGTTGGCTTTTTTGGTTTTTGGGTTTTTTTTAATATTGGCAAGTGGAGATGTTTCTAAAACATAAATAAATAAATAAATAAATATGCTCTCAGTTCTTTCTCTCAAATGTTCAGCCTACAACTCAGCTTGAGAAACACTAAATGTCAGCCATGGTTCATTTATGTCGCTCACTCCTTTTCCCCACTATGTAAGATTTCTGGTATGTTCCGAATACTTATAGGGCCTGCTCACCTGTCTACATTTACATACTCTCAGTATTTGCATGGTGACATGGGTCATGGCACCATGCTTGTGTAGACCAAGCATAGGTTTTGGAGAAATGCAAGAATGCCATTTGAGTGAAGGTAAATTATGGGTTATATAGAGTGATTCTTTCTCACACAAGCAAGTTTAACAGGTGTGTAAAGCTGGAATTCAAATTCTTGTCACTGCTTTTACACTGGTATTGTAACTTAGACCCCAGCTTAGACTTGCACGAAAACAGAAGTGGTTAAACACAGCTTTGAGTGCTCACGCTGTCAGGGTAGTTCCCCAAAGCCCACTCAGCTGTTGCCTAACCTGGAAAGTTCAGCATTCACTGGGCTAGACAGAAAGAGAGGGATTGTGACCTCAGCATTGTAGTTTGATTGTAGAGCTCATTGCAGGAAAGAGCGGGACCGACAAGACAAACAGCTACTGTGGGAGAGATGCTGAAAGTCTTACCTCACAGCACCTTACAGCACCTTACAGTCCCATGAGTAAGGCAGTGTTGAAAAATTTACCAATATCAGTACACCACTCCCTGGTTTAATTTACCCCATCTGGATGCTTCTTCTGTTCACTCAGACTGTTCCTTGCTCAGCATGAAGGAGCTGGTGGAGGTTGTTGCTAAACACCCAGGTTTTCTCTTACAGTGTGGAGAGATGTGACTAATCTGGGTTTACAGCTTTTGCATGGAGACAGGATACCTAAGAGGCTCAAGGCATTCCTAGGTAAATTTTATGGATCTAGCCCTTAGCAATTTTTCACTCTGAAGGTTGTATAACCATTCTGTCAGAACCAGAAGGCAATAAGAAGGTCTAAAATCTACTTTTAAGGTTTCCAGTTAATAAAACATAAATGACAATAGCTTGAAGTCCTCCCTCCCCCAGCCTTAAAAACACAGAAGTGAATTATAGCAATTGGGCAGCTAAGTGCATGCAAAGATTCCTGGACTGAGGCATGAAATAAAACAAAGGATTTAAGCAAAAGTACTTTTATTAGTAGTAAAGGTAAATGTGATATCTAAGAACTGTCAGATGAGAAAGTTTGATACAAAATGGTTTTTATAAGTTAAATCAGTAAGGAACTGCCTGGAAAGAACTGCAAAATGATTTCACAATTTTCAATGCCCTTGGCCATGAAGGAGTGATGAAGTCTGATAAAACAGAAAGAACTGAACAAGGGGTAAAAAAGTCTAACTGTACACACACAGGCAGGGACTACAAATTAACTATTGCTTGAGAAGAAAAAAATAAGGAATTAACATCAGACATCTCTCTGAAAACATCAAGTCAAGCACTCAGTATCAAGTAAAAATGTGAAACAGGATATTTGGATGATTAAGAGAGAAACTGTAAACAAAATAGAAAACATATATATATATATCACTGTATAAATACACTGTATCGCTATACCACTGTATAAATACATCATACACTCTTATGTTGAATAATTCATGCAGCCCTGATCATTCTATTTCAGGAGGAAGAAGGGCAAGACAGAGAGAGAAGACTGACAGAAGAAGGAAGTAAATTCACAGGATACAGGACAAATTCAGACTACTCATCATAGTGCACCACCCTGATTTAGGAAGCATTTGAACTGTACATAGAGCCCTGAAGATGTCTGGAAGTCAACAGTTGAAGGTGTCCCTAATTTGTAGGGGACAGTGGAGGCCTTATAAGAGGACTGCACCCCTACCAAGGCAGAACACCTGCCAGGTACACAGGGCTACGTGGGCTTGTGTCTTGAGTCGGTGCAGCTATTCTTACTTTATGCACAACCAAGTGTCTTCTTGCAAAAGCTGACAGACAATATCAGGGAAGGATTGTGAGGAAAAGTATAGGCAAGATTACGAAATAATATATAGGCAAAATAACCATGATGTCCTTTAGTCTCAGGATACATTGTAACAGTTTGGGGTTTTTTTCAATCTTTTCCCTGTAACACCTTGTGGCCACTGAGGTAGCTGGTATTAAATCCCTTCCCAAATCATGCATCCAGTTCAGTGTCTGAACTCAGAAGGCAAGTCAAACTGCAGTTCCCAGAGGTTATTCCACAATTCCCAGAGGAATTTTTTTGTAATTCTTTTTTTGGTAGCAGAGGGTGGGAAAGTGTCCCACAGCTGAATCCTCTCTCAGCACCAAGAGATAGGTATAGATAACCTCCATATTTGCTATCATGCCAGAAACAGTGGCAAAATTAGGCAAAATCTGGAGCTTGGCTAAATAAAATTAGTAGAAGTATTAACTATGTTTTGATATTGCTTTATGCTGTGTCTGTTATTGCAAAAAGTTGCATGCAACTGAGTCAATGTTTTTATTTCAATTATGCAAAAATGATATGTAAAAAAATCTGTTTATTCAGGAGATACTATGACACTATTTTGCAATCCCTTTTTTTAATGATAGATGGATTGTTATAAAACTTTGAGTTACATTTAACTGAAGAATAATTTAGGAAGGGAAGATTTTGGTAAATTGACACCATGGCTAGAAGATTTAAATCCAGTATTATTTCAATAATGGTGGAGAGAAATTACTGAGGTGGGAATCATTCTTCAAGCACTGCTGGGCATTGAGTTTACTCTCTATACCTGGTATGTTCTGTAGTAGCCAAAGTTTTTACATTGACAGAGAAGGTCTTGTAAACCTCATTGCTAAAATGGTACCCTGAGATAACAAGAGCTTAAATAACTTAAGTTCAAATTGAAGAAAATTAAAAGAAAGTGTTTGGCTGTTGCTGGCATTTGAGAATCCAGTAAGCCACCTTTTACCAAAATCTTCAAGCAAATGATGGACAATCCAACCAGTTAAGGACTTTTGGTAATATTTCAGCTATGACTTTCAGTTGTCTCCTCCTCACTCAGACAAATTATTTGAATCCTATTCAGAGTCACCAAGATTGTCTTAAGTGAGGCCATTGTCTCCATGAGACAATACTTAAATCATTCCACTGCTAGAAGAAACTAAAATTGGGCGTCATATTTATAAGGTGTCACAACAACCAACTTTGTATCACTCTGGTGTACATTCAAGATGAATGACTCATGCAAAGCTTTGTTACCCTGAAGCAGAAGAAAAGTTTATCCAGTTCTGTTCTCTAAAACTTATAAAAAAAAGTATAACACGCAAGTACCTATAATAGCCTAAACATCAATACTTTGCAGTAAGAAGTACCAAGAGAAAAGTGTCTATATATGCCAAGGTAATAGAATACTTCATTAACAGCAGTAGTCTCTCAACTGTCACACCAGTACATCTGCTAAGCTATAACTATGTTCAGAAACAGTTTCACTGGAGACAGAAAGATCTGAGCCTTTCCAGAATCCTTTCTGATAAACCTTTCCAGGCAAAATGGAAGAGCTTTGAGGAGGATTTAAGTGGAGACATAGTCTGCAGCAAAAAAAAAGCGACTTCCTGTAAGCAGATCCAGTTGAAAATTCTTAAAGTAGTTGACAAAATGCCTTTTCATATAGAAACTGGCTTTGCTCTGTGCAGACTAATCATTAGACACGTCTGATCACCGAAGCAGAGGAGAAGGAAGTAAGGAAGAGATTAGACTGGCCACTTTGCAGCTTTCTTACTCCTGAAGAATTCTTACCTTGGAAATCAGGGTATTTTAAAATGTCTGACAGACTGAACACGGCAATTTTCCTGTTTCCTTCTAAAAACACCAATTTTCTAAAAAAACCCAAACAGAAAAACCAGTCCTACATAATTAAAATAATTCCCAATTTTATCAGATGTTTTCATGAAAAGTTATAAAATGTACTTTTTTTACAATGAGCAAAATCCCCCTTATATTTTTATGTAATACTGAAATTGTTATTTTCAGCATTAAAAAAACCCTGTTAAAATATTCTTCTTCCCTGTTTCCATTTCACTGTAAGTGGTATAATTTCTGCTTCTTTCTGTTCTAGAATGAAAGGACATTTTAAAATGTCCCAGATTGGCTGGAGTATTATAATTTTGCTGAGTATTTCTCAACAAGGCCTATGTGCAAGCAGAGGCAAAGACTCACATAGATTCATCTGCAAGAAAATGACTAACAGAATGCCCTCTGTCTCTTGCTACCAGGAGCAGTATCAGTAGGAATAAATCTGTGTCATCCCAGCTTAAACTTCTTCCCCAGCAGGATCTTTGGAAAAGTTTAGTTAGCTGCTTCTCCTTCTCCTTTGCTCTTCTATATACATATTTTATGTATAAAAGGGGAGCTAGAAAGAAGATGGGGAAGCAGGGTTATGTTAGCGTGAGGAGCTTCCAGGGCAGGCTTCCAGGGCAACTTTGCTGGCTCTTCTCTCCCCAGCAGCATCACCATGTCCTGCTTCGCCATCCTCCTGAAATCGTCATACTCTTCAGATGTAGTCTTTCATTCTTGTCATTAGTCATAATCCTCAGTTTGTCAGATGTGTGTTCTGGCCTCTCCCATACACCTCTGTTTACTCTTCCTCCTGTTGCCAGTCTGTTCCTCCCTTCTTCTCCATTCCTTTCCATGCTTCTTTTCTACATTTCCATTCTCTAATCCCAACTACAGTCCTTATGCGATTTAAAAAAATGCCTCATAGCGTTCACTGTGCCTCCAAACCAATCTCATGATCTTATGGTTATAACTCTTGTTTTGCTTCCCCTTTCTGCTTCCTTTGTCTCCTGCCATTATGCCATTTCTATTCAGGCTGTCATCTCTTCTGGAAAGGGATTTTTCTTGTTCTCTGTTTTGCAAAGCACCTGGCATGTTTTTGATTCTGTCAAACAAATAATAACAACAGATATGAAATTTGCAGTGCAGCAGAATCCTGATATCAGGAAGTAATAGAGGTAAATTACACTATCATTTTCATTGCCATGTATACACCACTATTTGACAAAAAATTCTCATTGACTGTCTAGGTAAACATCAATAAACTCAAAAATTCCCAAGCAAACACCTCTAACATGAAGGAAATGTAGTTGTGTTTCACATTGGATCTCAATGAGCCACAGGGTTATACTTGACAATTTCAGTACTGGAAAAAAAGGAAATAAATGAATGAGGTGCAGTTTTTCAGATGGGTATAAGGGTATAAAATTAAGTACTGAGAGAAGATGTAGATAACTGTTTAAAACAGAGAAGCAGGACAAGGGTGGAATGGGTGTGTTCAATTTCACTGTGCCTAATTAAAAAAGCACACACAAGGTAGGTAGATTCTAGCACGTAAGCTAATGAAAGGAGACTCTGCCTTAGCCTGATATTATCACAAGCTCTTTGTGTTCCTGAAGAATCTTATAAAACATTTTAACTGACTTGTCTCAGTCATTATATGATATTAGGCACCCAAAGACAATGTTTATGTTACTTGCGCTGCTAACAAATCCTCAACAAAACAAACCCAGAGCATAAAAGAGGAAAGAATAAGATATTGATTTTACTGTACATTTAGTGACAGACTAGTCATATGAAATCTCTAAATAATATAGCTTTAGCACTAATGGATGTAGGCCAGGACTGCATGGAAATTATTTTGCATATGGCTAGAAATCTCTTAACGGAATTATTTGAAAATTCCTGAGAAAAAAGCAACTTATTATAGACATTGAGACAAGCCAATGTAACACTAATACTAAAGAAAAATAAACCAGAAGAGGAATGTCCTGCTGCTATACCAACCAATATTCTTACAGCTGATTCCAAAGTAGTATCTGTCATTCCAGCACATGGATTAGATTATTTAACAGTGTGAATCAAAGAGAAGATACTCATTCAAGAGAAGAGCATTATTAACACATCGTAGCATGCCATACATCTCTGTCACCAAACTGGACAAAATGGGAGCAGATGTTACATGATAAACTGAGATGAGGATCTGATATTTTTAACAGCCATAATGTCTGAGGCTTAACAAACAAAAAGAAGAGCTAGAGGAAGCAATTTGATGGAGGGACAGAAAATTTTCTTCTGTCTCTCGTAAAGTGTCCTAGGGATTAATTTTACATGAAGGGAAGGTATTAACTAAGCTAAATCTCATTTCTATTAAGTTGTTTTGCACCTGCCCTTTGAAGCCCTGGTAATGCATGGAATGCGTGAGAAAAGAATTCAGCAAAAAGGAACTCCGAGGAGAAATCCTTTCCAAAAGGAAGAATTTTTTTTCTCTGATCGGTCCTTTTAGTATTTTGAAGACAAGTAAGCCTTTGAATTAGTAAAAATGATTGACATGTGAATTTATTCAAAGCTAAAGGCAAGTGGTGGTCACAAATGGCACTTTGATGAACAGGTATTTAAAACCTCAAGTTATATTTGCATTGGCTCTCTCTCTCCTGGTATTTTTTGGTCAGCTCCAGGCCGAACGTCTCCAGATCAACAGATTCGTGCGAGAGTGCACAGGGCCACCCTGGACTGTGGCACAGCTTTACTCTGGACTGCAACTAGTTCTCACTGCCCAAGTACTAGTTTCACCAGAGCAGAGCCCAGGTGCAAGCTACCAAGCATGCAACACCAGCAAATGGGAGATGAGGATCCTTGTGCAACACATGGCAAAGCAAGGAGATCATTTCCTTGCATCTCTATGACCCAGCTACTCATTATCACAATGCTTCGTTTCTAGCTGCTGTGCTGTCCAGTATCATTCCAGATTTGAATTTGACAGTCTATCTCCCCGGAAAGAGATAGAACCCTAACATTGTTTGGAGAAACTGAAGGCCAGTTAAAGACAGTGGATAAACACTCTGAAGTGAGGACAGGGTTTCAGTTCTACAGGTCAATCTGTATGGTTGGATTTAGAGCTTGTTTACGCAGTCTCTGATACATGCCAAGGCCATATGTGAAGTCAAAAATAGGAGAAAACATGCCAAGTTACTACCCACAATGTAACTTCTACATAAAGGAAATCCCACAAGAGCCAGCTCTCCGAGTGTCCTGGGTAAGCCATTATGTATCCCAACAGTAAATCAGGATGTGTCAGGGATTCACAGCCCCAAATCTTCTCTGAAATTGGATGCCTAAATTCATCCTTTCAACAGGAGATACATGTAAAGCAGGATCAAAGAGATCGCGTGCACTTTATCTAATAGTTGAGCAGTGTCAGAATGATATGGGAAAGTGTGGTGCCTGCAGACTGAGATATTAGTTCTGCTGGTGAAAAGACAGACCACTCAATGTCTTCAAAGAAAAGGCTCCATTTTACTCAGAACAAGTCTCTTCATTCCCACAAATGTCATAAACAAGATTTTCAGAGTAAGGGGGAGAGGAATTCGGGAAGGGAAAGGTGCATCAGGAAGGGAAGGGACTTCACAGTGCAGGAAGTAATTTCAGAGGTAATTTTGGACTAGGTTTACCCTAACCAACCTTTTCCCAGGCAAACAAGCAGCTGCAGCTCGGTGTTTGGAAACATATGAATAGTAATATATGAGTCTGTCCCTTCCCACACAGAGGTTGAAAATATCATATTGGTCTTCTTGTAATGACTTCCCACAGCCCAATGCTGTAGAGTGAGTCTTACTCTTTCTATGCCTTTCTCACCTAACAGATATGTAACATTTCCACATGTTCCAGAAAAGTAGGCCATTAATCAAATCACACAAAAATAAGGTGAGCCTTATCCATAAGGGTGCTAGACAGGTATTACATGTACACCAGCATCCTGAACTATGGATAGCCATGATTCAGCTGTCAATAAGCATGAGGAGAGTCAGTCTGTTGTCTTGTTCTGGCATTTATGCTAAACAAGGAGAGAGAATAAGCTCAGTAAGAGCTGTATGTCACCTCTGTGAGATATCATCATTCATTCAGCAAATGGCTTCTACCAATTTACATCATATTCGTCTGCTTACTAATGCTCACTGACCTTAGTTAACAAGGACTTCAATCACCAAAAGGCTTTAAATTAAAAACAACAGCAAAACCACAGTAGAATGTATAGTCTAAGCACTGCCAAATATAATATACTGTTTTGCAAAAGTATGCTGCAATGGTTCAATGACACATTTGAACATACATAAGTCTATGCTAAGATATCTGGCTTCTGTTTCTGTGGTAGCCAGAGCAAAGGTCTCTTAACTTAGACCTGAAAATTGAACCTTAAATATCATACAACCACTTTCAAATGCAGTATATGTATTTCTGGGTTTTTTTTTTTTTTAGTATTTTAAATTTAAATAACTTGATAGCATCTGATGTTAAAAAAAAGATAAATTCAGCTTTGCACAATCCTATTGTAAATATACAAGTGTAAAAATGGTATTAGCTACTTTAAAGGTTTATTTTATACAGATTTTTTTCCCCTTTTCAATAATTATTAAGATACTTTGCTATATTGATTTCAGACAATATTTCTAAGGTATATCTTCTTACTTTTTCAGTAAATAATTCAGACGCAGATGACACAGGTCAAGCATTAGTTTTCATATGATTTTCAACAATCCAGCCATATTAATGTCATAAATCCGTAAGAAATATGCTTGTGACAGTACAAATTAATTCAGAGACTTTCCCCCCTACTCAGTATGAAGAGTATAAAATCACAAAAGGTAACTCTTTTCCCCTGCTTTCCTAACACAAACCCTTCACCAGGTGTTTTCGGTTTTTTCTGCCATTCAGCTCCCCCTTAGATTTCACCGCCAACAGGAAGATTTTATTTTAAATGCACTCCATTAGCTTGTATCACTGGTGCCAACTGGGCAGTCCATGGAAGCCTGACATTCAGCTCTTTTGTATTCAACAACTCCCCCCACTGTAAACACACTTCTTTTGCTTGTTTGTTTTGGTTTGTTTTGACCAACACTAATGACTTCTGCACTTAAGAGTGGTCTCCCTGACTCGCAGTTTGATGGTTGTAGATAGACATTGCTTTTGTTGTTGCTGGGGTAGTAAAAGTTCCTTCCTCATGATCATCTTCTGCTTACCCCGCAGGGAAGCATAGGTGCTGCTAGGTAAGTATTAAAGACTGATGCCAGCTGGGGAGAAATTGAAGTAGAGCATAGTGCTGCAAACAGTTTCCTACCTCATGGCTGGGGAAATATCCCTCAAAAGCAGCTCTGCTCAAGGAAACAAACATGGACAACTGCAGAGAGAATTTGGGGTTGAGATACTCAAGCAACTCCTGCAAGAAAGGTACCGTCTGGGAGTCACCCTGCTGTTAGGAAAGTAATTCCATGGGGTAGGAGGCAGCTTGCGGCTGAGATTTGCAACAAAGAGCACACAGTCTAATTGGGATGCTTTTGCCAGCAAGCAGAAAGCATAAAAGAGGATTCACCTCTTGCACAAATTTAGGTAATGTAGGCATTGAGACAATTATTTCTCATGAAAAGAGCACTACAAAGAAATGCCTGAAAGCTGCTTTTTTTCCATCCCTGCCCCCATTCCTGCTATTGGCAGTGGATGAACTGAAGTGTAGGGAAGCTATGTAGTCAGTGTAGCCTCTCTCTCCACAACAGCAATCAATCATTTCTCCACAGCACCGAGGCCCAGTAATATTAAAGGAGAATCCTCATTAGGAATACCTCTCAGTGCCTTGCTAGCCCAATTTCTTCAGGTAGGCATATTGGCTTGGATTTGAATCTACCTCTGTCTTTGTCTCCAGCAGCCCATGGGGGTACAAATATTGTCTACTGGCAAAGGAGACACTGCTATTTTGCACAGACTAATATAAGGGACAACTTATGGGCTACTCCAGTAAACAAACCAGGAGAGAGACTTGGAATGAAATGGCCTGAGGGCAAAAGCTCTGCAGCTCTTTCATTTTCTGAACAAAATCCTAATCACCTAATCACTTAAAAATTGCGATTTCTGAGTGGCCTTCAGGAGGTACCTGGATGATTTTACTAAGTTTCTTCCAGGCAAATCAGATTTCTCATGCAATGTGAAACATCAGGGGACATTTAATTTATGGCTATGACTGAAAAGAACATGCTGGAGAGAATAAATCTGAGATTCCTGCACCTTTTTCCTCTTAAGCTACACATGCATTCTTGGCATAGGCTGTTTGTCCCCGAGAAAAGGAAATTGAAACGTTTTACAGCAGACGTGTTAAAAATGGACACGCAGCCCTACAACAAGGCAGTGGAAGTTGGCGTAGTAACACAGGTTGAACAACAGTCAGGAAATTGCCTGAGTAACATTTCTACAGACGTGAAATGAGAAGGGTCAATGTGGATACATTCTATCTATCTATCTGTCTATCTATCTATCTATCTGTCTATCTATCTATCTATCTATCTATCTATCTATCTATCTATCTATCTATCTATCTATCATCTATTATTCAGACTAGCCTCTTGCAAGCCAGATTTGAATGCATGAGTAAAAATAATGGATGATTTTTCTCCTCAATAAGACAGTATCTTTGGATCAGGAAGGTTGTTCCTTAATGAAAATTCATAGTTTTCTTTGTAATTCTAAGGAAATAATCATGGAATGGAATCCAGGTCAGGTTGGAATCGACCACAGTGAGTCATCTGATCCAACCTCACTGCTCAAGCAGAATTGTCGTAGAGCACATGGAACAGTATTATGTCCAGATGGTTCTTGAATATCTCCAGTGAGGGAGACTCTACAACCTCTCTGGGCAGTATAATCACAAGATAATTTCTATTGCACTTGATAGATCCTACAGACTCTCAGCATTCCTTCTGTTTTGTTTTGGCACAAGACAGGAAGGCATTAGTTATGGACTTGGGGCTATAATGTCTCCAATTTATGAATGACTTGACATATTCAGAGTCACGGAACTCTAATACCAGCAGCACACTTAAGTCTTTGGGCATAGCTATAGCTTAAAGCACTGGGTGTTTTTCAGTGCTAGCCATGTTATGATTCATCAGATGATCTCTAAGTTGTAGTTTTTTGTTATTGATTATTATTAGCAGCACAGTTCTACCACTGGTTATTTGGTTCAATTAATTGCAGAAGCCTTGATCTGAGGATGAATAGATTTTCTATTCCTGATTTAGCTCTTCTGGCAACGGGCATTATGTCGTTTTGTTCAAGTTTCATTTGGCTGGCTACATAAGATTCGCCTGGCTGTATCACATCTTTTTTCATAGTCTATCAAGACATCAATTATTTTTTAACTTCTGATTCTTTTTTGGTCACTCTAATTAGACATTAATTTCACACCATTTGTATGGTATAAGTGCTAAAATTTGCTATCATTATACAAGACTTAAGGAGAACTACTCTAAAATCATCTGAGAGTAAATATCATCATAGTTCATGTCTTATTTTCAGGGTTTTTTTGTAAAATTCTCCTTTCATGTCTCGATTTCAAGTCTGCTTGAATGAGTTGTGTTACCAGTTGCTTTCCCATCTGTCTCAATTTAGTCTCTTTGACAAATTCCAATCTGGCCTGAGGAAAAATCAGAGTACTGAAACCATTATATTATTAGGTATATTATATTAACAGTGTCTCTTTACTTAAAGAATCTTCACACTCCTTAACTCCCCTGCCAGCAATGTCTTGTGGAGCCCTACAACTTAGACTCGCACATCCTGAATAACTTCATGGCTCTCTTTCCATTCCCTCCTATCTTCTGACTTCTCACCATATAAAAAAGTGAGGATTTTCCCCCATAATTTCTAACCTTTCCTAATCTTGTTGAATGTAACCTACAGGGTGTGCACATCACTCCTCTCACTTTCAAACCGCCTAACCTTACCCACCCTGAAAGTGCTCTGAGAATTTCGTGGATATTATAGACATGCTAATTTTGTCCCTTAGCCTGTCCCAACAGATTTCGCTCTATATGCACGTCCCAATTATTGTAACTTAAAAGTCTCACAAAACCAAATCCAGTGGAAAAACTCCCGCAAAAGTAGCCTGCATTCCATCACTACTCATTTGTCAGGATATTGCAGATTTTATGCCTATGGTTTAATCCCTTATATTTTTCAAATCCTTATATGGAATCTGTTACAAAAAGGGGGAGGCCTGTTATACTTTGGGTTTCACAGGCTGTTTGTTGGATCAGGTTTTTATTTTTTTTTTTTTTTCCTAAACTGCTGTATTTCCTTCCACCTCTCCCATTCCTCCCCAACCCATTTTTGCAGGAACTTTAATTGCAGAAGTGCCTATTTCCAAGTAAATAGAGGGCTGCACTATGCAATCAGTAAAGATCTCTGTTTAAAAGTATTGTTGGCTACATTTGAAACACTTAAGGGAACACGAGAAAAAATACAGTCTGCAGCCCAGAATTTCTTGTTTTACTAGAAATTTGTTTTAGACTAAGACTTTTGAGTAGTCTTGCAAATCTCAAATCTACCATTTGCAGGTCCATTACAAGTTAGTAGGGAAAAAAATTTCCCTCTTTCCACATATCAGTTAATTGATCAGAAGTACAATCCTAACAGGTCCTGAAGATGGAGAAAACCTGTTGTGACAGTTGCTCAGTAAATCATAGCACCAACTGGCTGAACACCCCTGCAGCACCCGCTGCCAGAATGGCTCTTGGGCAAGAATTTGATTGTACTTTTCTTAAACAGCACTTGTCATTCTGTATGGGAGCTGTTCTCAAATGCCACTTGTTTAAAATAAAACAAATAAGAGAAACAACCCAACCAACAAACAAAACCCACCAAAGACCAAATGCATATCACGAGCACATCAGTTTTGGACCACATGCAGGGAGCTAATGAATTAAGGATGTTTTAGCTCAATATGCCACATATATACACTTTTAAAGGGTGAAATGACCATTTTTTGGCTGAGTTGCCCTTCACTCCTTTCACACAGCCAGTGGACTGCTTCATGCCATCATGGGGCAACAGATTGTTGGCTGAAACTGCCCTTGTGGCAGGGTGTCTCTATATCGCCTGGCAATATGGCTGTAGTGACACAACCACCATCTCAGCAGTAACCCAAAAGTCACGGAATTTAAATCATTCTCAAAATTGCTATATATGAATTACTTAGAAAGTTAAGGACAAATTATCATTATTTTTTATTTCAACTACTAACCATTAAATGTAAAAAAATACCAACAACAAAACAAAAAGAAACCCCTTCATTCCCCACATTAAAGCAATAGTTTTGTAACATTCAAAACAGTGGAAACTATTCATCGTATATTACTATTAGTGGAGAAAAGCAAATTTAATTTAAAATCATTTTTTTCAAATTCCCTCAGTGGATGCCAGATAATTCAAGCTTAAACAAATATAAAAAACCTCATTTTAAATTGAAAATAATACAGACAGAGCTCAATTATTGAGATATTAAGGGCAACATTCAATTTGAGATACATTTAAGCATCTTTGCCTCCTGGAGATTTTTACATGACAAGGCTTTAAATAAACATGGTTTTGCAAACAGCAACTATCATATCTGATCACATAACCTCTGGACTAAAGCAGTATGCCAGCAAATATTTCTGATCATTTAAAATATTACATAACTGTAATTTACTAGGCAGGTCTTCCTCAGAACAATCACAAAAATTTTCAAGAATTGATATCCACATACAAAAAGCATTTAGATGACCTGTTACAAGTCTCTGAATAATAATAATAATAATAATAAAGATCACCTCTCTGTGTGATAAAGCCCAGTTTTAAATACATTCTGGGATATACCAGTGATGGAGGAGCTGCCTTTCTATGACACTCGGCTTACAAGGAAAACTGTAGCAGCCAAGGACAGACGGGGTAGGAATGACTTTACCTAACTTTAGCGATACAGATATTAGACGCCTAGTTTAAGCTAATCATCTGGGTTCCCTCTACAGGTAATGGAGATAAGCATTTCCAGAGGGAGATTCATCCTGCTTTTTTAGGCATCTCTCTTCTAGATGCTTGTAGATGGATAAAGTCGAGAAAGATCAGCCTCACTGACAGCCTGACAATCTGTTGTTAGAAATGCACAATTTCCAAATTCTTTGAAATGAAGCCAGAACTGAAATAATTTCTTTTTTGTTTTCATCATTTAGCCTTTCATTCTCCCTGTGACCCAAAGTTTTCTTCAGTTTCTCCCATGAACATCAACTTTCTCTGGCACTTTATTTTTGTTCTCCTGGGCTGTGTTTTCTGAAACCTGGGGAACTGCAACCAATGTCAATATGTTGCTGCTCTACCAGTTACAAATCCATTTACATGTATGTGCTCTAAATTGCAGTAATGATCTGAACATATAGATAAGTTATCTGATTGATTGTGGTTGATCGCGATTGTGCTTTCTGGGACTACTCTACCACTTTCAAATGTGTAAAAACCTGTGGCAACATTAAGGCAGTCAAGGTATATAGATGAATGTTAAAATGCATTTACTATTCAAAGAAGATGGCTTAAATCAAACCAGGAAAATTAAGGAAGAAATACCATTAGGGCCCTCACTCGTACATGCGTGAGCCCAAGTCACGACACATGCTTCGAGGCCTCTGTGCTTCAGAATATTGAACAAGTCCTAAAGGTGAAGCATGGCCTCAATTCTTTTGCATTTAGGTTTTGTAGGTTCTCAGCAATACCAGCATTACTGCATCGCACCTTTGATGACCAAGCCCTTAGAAACAGTAGCCGAGATTTGCAAGGAAGCAGGTGTCTGAACTTAAGACTCCTAAATTCTTAGCTGGGTGCCTAAAGGAGCAGCAAGACCGACAAGCACCCTGCCCAGCTGCCCACAGACGCTCACCCCAGTAGTGAGGCACTTAGCATTTGTTATAACACAAAATGGATGTTTATTAATTGTGTGTTCATTAACTGTGTTCTAATGGCTACTTGAAGTGCCTTGGCCGAACGCTTGCGCGCACTAATTTCAATATCGGGCATGCAGTCTACTCTGCGTCTTACTCCTACAGCATTTTTAGAAAATTAATTTTAATAGTTAAAAAAACATCTTGAGCTGCATATGTGAAAATAACTCCATTTCTACTGAATGACAATCTAATATGAAATAAGAATAGTCACCTTTTTTTCTTACTCTGCCCAAATCCAGGCAATAAATTAGGCTTCTCAGCATGACTGTAAAGTGCTGTGAATTGTATAAACAATCATATATGGACACTGAAAAATAACCCTTATGCACATTGCATTATAGTTCCAAAAATATATTTACAGTCTATTACAAAGATTACAAATGGAAGTGTCTATGTATCGGGATTATGCTAGTTAAAAGCTTTTTACAGATTTTCTTCAACAAAGGTGGGGGGACAAAAAATTAGTATAACCAAACTGATTTTTCTAAAGAAACAAATAAATAAAATGACAAATATAACACTGTACAGTGACCTAAAAAGGGGGAGAAAAAAGGAGGGGGGAAAATGATGCATTTAAGTTTTTGATAACTATCTTTGGTCCTAAATGTGGGAAAACACATTATGTAGCACTGAATATACATGTTTGTTTGTGATGCTCTGCAAGTAAAATAGAAAAATATAGTGCATTTTCAATGTATTCAGAGCTCACTACACATAAATGTGTGTACAAAACAAGACAGTATAAATAAAATTTACAAGTTTTACAAAGGAACATTTACAAGGTTTTTCTTTTGTTTTTATTTTTTTTGTGTGGGTGCCCACATTATCAAACCAGACCAATTTATGACTGATCCCTGGATTCTTTATCAAAATTAATAGAAGCAGCCCAATTCTCTTTGGAAGTACAGCATTTCATTGCTGGGGTAGTTCACAATTTTCAGATTTTTTTTTAAAGCATTTCTCTCTGCTGCATATACATTCTTGCAATATCTGTAAAGACACTGTTCGTTATTGCTTATGGTAATTAAATATTCTAATCAAACAAAATTTATATATAAGTAAATGGTGTAAAAAGATATTCCATTGAGCAACTACCCTTGCATCTCTGTTCCTGATGAACGACTCTTGCATCTGTGTGACCGCACACACGCATGTTTGTTCAGAGCAGCAAAAGCTTGCAAAAAAATTGAAAATTTTGAACTGCCCCTTGTCTCATGCTCTACAGTTCTCATATAAAAGCTATGTCCTTGTTCTGACAGCTGGACTGCATACGGCTTAAACTCATAGAAAATATACACCAGCTATTTCTCTTAGATTTGCTAATGCAGAGTACTGAAAAAAAATGGGATATGCTCAGATTAAATGGTTTAGGTAACACTGGAGAACTGTACCTGTGTTCTGAGACACTTCTACAATCACTTGTCCATTCAATGCTGTGTCTCAGCAGGTTTACAGCTGTAGATCTACATCTTAGAATATATCTTAGTTTAACTGTAGTCCATTAAAACCATCTTGCAAATTATTTGCTAAAAGTGCCTAGAACTACTTAGGGGTCATTATTGCTTTTCTTTTTCTTTACTTTTTTTTTTCTCTTTTATTTTCTTTTAAAAGATAGCATATGTATAACCTTAAAAAACTCTTTAAAAAATATCAGAGCTCTTGGCAACTTGCATTTTCCTGACTCCCTGCCAATTAGCTAGCCATGTCAATACCGTGCTGATTTAACAAAAGGAAATGGCACAAAAGGATACCAAAGTTTGGATAGATATACATTGCTTGGTCATGCTTCTTAAATCTCTAGGAACTCAAATAATCCTTCAGAGGTACCCAGTGTAGTAATGTGTCATTGAATTAGCACTAAAAAGGTCCAAAGATATAAACATCATACTAAAAGAAAGTCTTTATGAAGAATAAACACAAATGATTAAAAAAAGATTCAGAAATCACAGATTTAAGGAAAATATTTTGTTGAATTCAACAATAATATCATGATTTTATCTGACAAATATATTCTTTTTTAAATTTTTATGTACATTTAAAAAGTCTATTAGATAAAAAGGAGGTTAGAGAGCTCAAGGTGTTTGTATGTTTATTCAGGTAGTACTTTGTTTATTGTCACTGCTGTTTTCCTTGCCACCACTGGTGGATCCTAATTCCCTTTTCATAAATTCTGGTGGCACTTAGGAGTTCAAGTCTGTAGGTGCTTCTTGTAGCTCTTCTATTCACTGCAGGAAGGACCCAGGAAATCAAGTGTCTTCTAGCAGCACTTCATATATACTGAAGGCCAGTGCTGTTCTCTCAGTCTGTCACCTCCCTCATAAGGGAGAAATGTCTATCACACTTGGATGCCAGTGCCGTGTAAATGTAGCATTTGTGCTCTCATAGTCTGAATGCTGCTCATGATTTTCTTTTGATGACCAACCAACGTGATCCCTAAACTCATCACATCCCTGGGGAAGATAAATGCGTACATTGTTAATTTTTCAACTTAGACTGCTATTGTATGGTATTCAACTGTGAGTCAAAGCTACGCAGTGGTTTGGACTAGAGGTTTCTGACATTGAAGCTACGCTGTAACCTCAGCTCAATACTAGGAAGTTCATACAGGCACTGTTAAAACTCTCAGTGAGGAGTGCAATTACATGACAAATATCATGTAATTACACTGTGTGGGTCTCCACATCTGAGAAGGAGGTCAGTATGTTTTACATTATGATAATCTTTTATTGTGGCTTCTAAGGACACCCGAAGACAAAGACACTTCTCTTGTAAAATACTTCGGGTGGCTTTCAGGACAAAGTTACGTATAAATGCAAGATTTTTGGGGGTCATAGTCTGTTGCCTAAAGAGATGCCTAGTGAAAGCCTTTGCATATTGACACATACCCATCATGCAAATGAAAGAGGAGCAAGTGTTTCAACTCCGCCCCTACTAGTGCTAGAAGCTTGTGGACTCTGATGACAGTTCCCAAGCTGTGGGCTGAGACCCCTAGTGACATCAGGCAGATAAGAATAGGGTTGAAATCTTGAGAATGTTGGGTTAGAATCTTGTTTAGAAACCACTGCTCCCTAAGAGGAATTACACATTTGGCAACCACCAGAACAAGAAAGTTGTTTGCAGGGTGCCAAGAAGACCTGTTTTAAGATGACAGTACTGATACAGGCCGTGTTTGCCTTCAGAAAATTGTTTTGCTTCTACAGACTTATCCTGATGCAAAGTCCTGTCTTGCAGGACACAGACAGCTCCCAGCCAATTAGAAGAAAATTCCACATCTTCCAAGAGCACATCAGGAAAAAGGTACCAATTAGGTAGTGGAGGCAAAATGGTTATTTTCCTATACATACATACTTTGAAAGGGGTCACATTCTCCCTCAAATTCTAGTCCCTTGGTGTTATTTTAATTATTCTGAAAAGCAGGGAATAAAGTGATGCCACGCAGAGGTAGCAGGGTATTTGCCCTTTCATGAGATGCTCTAATACAACATCATCAGCTGCTAAAATGGCTGGTTTGACCCCAAGTACCATGTTTGTACTCAGGGTAAAGTTTTGGAGTTGAACATTATGTATTATTTTACCTAGAAATTCCCTAAATGCAAGTTAAACATGCCCAGTACTAACTTACTCAATAGTCATCCTGGCAACTGATTCAAGAGAGTTGTAGCCTGCTGCTGTGAAATTATCCTTATATCTTTCCATCTTAATAGCTTGTAACCATTCGCCTACGGAGCAGAAAGTGGTAAAATCGGGAGTGTTCTGGTCCAGAAGAGGGCTAATTGGTCTATGGAGAAGGAAAAAGGAAAGTAAGTTGTTTCCAAAGAGAGTAAAACATCAGGGAGTATTTAGCAAGGTGAGAGTCAAATAAGTTTTGGGTATTAAAAATGTCGAGAGTAGAAAGTAATAGGCCTTTATACACAGTTCAGATTATTCTGTGAATAGCTCTTGTCTACTCTGTAGTTCACAATATGTACTTCCTAAGCTTATTCACATAAAAGATGAAAGGTCAGAGTGAGTAAAATCAGCCTAATGGACTACTGTTACCAACAGAAAATCAACCTTTTTACCTAGTATGACAGCAGCGGTCTCTAAGTTGCTGAGTAAAATAAAGATGCTATTCTTTTACACATCTTAGAAAATATAGTAGTAGCTATTCCCATTATTCAATTGGATGGGACAAAACAAAGACAAGGGAAGTGCAGAGACACAAAGTCAGTTGCTTAAGGTCACACAGCAAATCAGTCAGTAGAAGAATCAAGAGCAGAACACAGGCCAGCTGATTCCCTAGTGCAGTGATCTAGCTAGCAGATCAAAAGATTACCATGATTAAATAATTCACCTGAAATTTATGAAGAAGCCATTAAAAACTACACCATGAAATACAATGAGATGCAATCACTGAAAGGAGTTAAAGCCAGAAAATGAAAGATAAAAATCTAGAGTGTAGCATGTCAAGGTACATTGGCCAAGCATGAGTATTGTTAATTACTATTTCTACTGTAGCAGTTCCTAGGGCAAGGGATGCATCATATAAAACTACAATAGACAATGATCCTTGCCCTCCAGACTTTATGATTTTAAGAAACAAGGAAAACAAAGACTAGTGGTGAGAGTGTGGAAGGAGTGATGAGCAGGCAGTAGTTTACTGAGAAATGTGTTAGTTCCACGATATTTACTTTATTTTGGTTGGGCTTTTTTCCCTAAGAAAGTCCTTTTTTGGCTTTGTTTAGCATGGTTAAAAAAGAAGGGCAAATGAGGGAAGAGAAGAACAGGGAACAGAAAGAAGGAGGAACTGAAAGACAGATGAAATAAGTGTGAACTGGAACCAGCCACCAAGCAGAACATCCAGAGCCCAGCCATGTGCACTGTCATAAGAACACACACACTAAAGCTTTTCTTACCTGCTACAGGTTCCCAGTGGGGTTTTCAAGCTGTTTGGATTTCTAATCATTTTGTCCAGAATGCCAACTATCTGCTCAAACTTTGGCCTTTCACCGCGTTCCTTCTGCCAACAATCCAGCATCAGCTGGTGCAGTCCTGCTGGGCAATCCATGGGTGCTGGCAAACGATAGCCTTCTTCGATTGCTTTTATAACCTAGTAGCCAACATAGTTAATCATTTTTCATCAACAGTAATTTAAAGAATAAATATTGTTACCCATTTCAAATATATAAGGAAAAATAAAATAAAATAAAAAATAAATCAATAAACTAAAATTTGCCATCAGTGTTGCGAAAATGTAAGCCTGTTGTTTTGACACTAGCCTGCATGTTTTCAAATAATTTCCCCAACTTTATCTTTGGGCTTATTAGGGGTATTGTTCTATATGTGCACAACATAGCTATATCACCTAGACAAGTGAATAGCAGGGAACAACAATTAAATTCACCAAGGGAGCAACAGATAGATTGATAAATGGAGTTATTTCAGAAAGCATTATTACTTGCCCCAAGGTTTTTATGAGAGAGTGTGTGGTAGAAGCAACTGACTTTTAAATGGCTGGATATCTGTGCATGCACGTATAAAATACAAGAAGCCTGAAGGTATTATAAAAGGATCCAAGAAAAATGTTTAGCAGATAGAAATTGTTAGGGAAAAAGTTGTATTCTATGTCTAGCTATGCTATATTAATGATAAAGCAGCAGAACTGTGCCATGTGAGAGAGAAAGACCTAGGTAAATGCTATTTAATATATCACAGAAAGTTAGATTTAATAAGAGATGCTGCTAGATGACGATATGATCAAAGGAGAGCATAAATGTCTGAACCAAGAATTACACCCACCCGTTGACTTCCTTAGCGAAGTCCATTTGGATTTAAGTAAAAAATAAAAATGGATAAAGTAAAATCACAGCAAACTGCTGTAAACCTTGAGGGCAGAATAAAAAAGCACATCAGGAAGCAAGGCAGATAAGAAAGGTAGTGAAAAAGGGCTAAAACACTGTTCATGGGGGATTTCAAGTATACTGACATTGACTGACACAGCAGCATTGGAATTGCTAAGGAAGGGTGCTTGTTCCTGAAGGGGAGTGCATAGGACTCTCTTCTCCCTCATTTTGTATAGAAAGCAAGATCAGAAGCTGTTCTGGATGCAGTCCGGAAAGCAGATCTGGTATTATAAACAAAGTTGTTGAATATCCAGGTTTTAGTAAAAATAGTAACCTCAGAGAGAAAACATTCTCTAGGTTGTGTGAGAAAACGCAAAAGCAGTGGACTGCAAAGTAGACAGAACCGCAGACAATACAGAACGACCTTCAAAAAGCTGGCTGAAATCCAGCCAGGTTTTGTATCAAAACCTTTTGCATAAAAGAAATTTTGTGAGAAGAGAAGGCATAGCCCAGTGGTAGGGCACTGACTGCAGGTTTGTGTCACAGAATGTCCTTCCGACCTCAGGGAAGTTGCCTTATCTCCCTAGGCCTCAGTTTTCTCTCTGAACATTTAGAATGACAGTACTGTCCTACAGCTCAAAAATGACTGAGAAATATTCAATTCCTGCAGAAACATCCACACCTTGAAGAATGAGTGCAGTGACCTTTTAGAAACATTGAAGTTGTCTGTCAGAGAGGGTGTGGAGAGAGGTTTTCTGCAGAAGAACTGGAAAATTGGAAGAACAGAACTATATAGAAAAGTAAACATTAAAATTAAAGTGTAAGATTCTTTAGTGCTACATTAAGAGGAAAAGGAAAAGAACAGCTCCTTATGCTTAGAAGTAGTAGCAGAATAAAAGTGAAAAATAGCTACAGTGTGTTCAGAACTATTGCTGTACTGTGAAAAGCAATGTGGAAATTTCTGACCTTCTAAATGGCAAAGGGTATTAAACACTTTGAGCATGCTACATATGATTTACCACAAATGAGGTAGTTGCTCAAGAGGTCAGAAGACAGAGATCACAAATGAGGAATGAAAAAGTAAGTGCCAGCAACAACAGTGCAACCAGCAAAATATCTAATATCCTTAGAACTTAGAACTTATCTACATAAGACCATATCAAGAATCCAAGGGAGAGTGAAAACATGAATGAAAAGATCACAACAGGAGTTTTTCTGATTCACCACGATCTGCAGAGAAACTGTAAGAGAAGTGGGAATCAAGATGATGATGTTTTTGAAAGGCTTTAGTGATTTGTCAGAATGAACTTCTCTGATGTGCATTCTAAGCAAGAAGGGTGAAACTGGGAAATATAAAATAATAAGCCAGCTAGAAATGGATGAAATTGCTATGAATATCCAAAACATTGAAAAAATATTCTAAAATATTGATAAGTAAAGTACAACAAGTGTCCAGTCTGCTAAGAAAGGAGGTGGGGTTCAAAAAATCAGTACTCTAAAGACAATGAAATAGATGCAGGAATTAATTTTTTTTTTAATAAGCAAATCTACAAAGAGAAAACAGCTGGAGTTCTTATTAATAGAATTGATTTATATTATATACACTTCCCACAATTTGTTTTTGAAATTCTGCTTTTGCTGCAAGAAGAGTAAAAGGGACTACTGTTAAGATTACGCTTTTATTATAATCAGGCTATCTCAGGATGTAAAGCAGAATAGAAGAGGACCAGCTCTGTTCACTTTATATACTGGATGCCAACAACGAGGTATTAAATGCGGATAATTGGGCAATGTTATAACTCTGATTATAGGCATGTAATAATAAAAAAATAATAATTATAATAATGGTAAGAAATCCAGAAGTATAACAAATAAAAAAATATATAAGCCTAAATCCTTGCCCTTTTCTGAACAACTTATCTCAGTGGGGTCAGTAACAAAATGAAGGCAAGAAGATCAGCAGTCTAATAGGGGAATGGGGGGTTGAGGGCTACTGTTACTAGCAAGGATTCAGCTGAGGGAAGCCCACTGTTTAGGGAAGTTGGGACAGCTCTGTCTATCATCTGTGCTCAGCCTGCTGTGCCTCTGCAGGGCGTTTTTAGGATGAGTGTTCTCTGGGTGCACCCTAGCTCCAGGTAATTGCTAAAAGGAGGGTTTTGCTTGAGAAGAGTTCACAATGCAAATTTGTATCCTCCATCAATCTAAAGCAATGACTTAAAGGAACACGGGCAGAATTAAAGAAATGCTATCTAAAGATCCAAAGTCAGGGAGACCCATTATTTAGGACATCTGGTCGGGTCTATGATTACACCCACATCCACTTTTAGGCAAAATGATACACTTAAAATCCATAAACTGAGTGCAAAATTAGAAGAACACATTTAGAATTTTTCATCCCCATTAAATACTCCAACTAGTAACTTTAAGGAAGAATAAATAAGGTTATTCTAAATTTTTGTATCATAGGTTATCTATGGGATTGGTAGGATGTGTATATGGTGTGGGAGGCCACGCTTGAAGATCACAGCATACAAGAATATTTGGACTTATTTTACCAAGAAATTGATGCATCTTTTAACTATGTGCTATTGAAGGTTATCATGAAAGAAGCTAAAAAGGGATAAAACTGTAAGAATTGGCAATTAGCTTATTTTTTGAAAGAGGTTCAGTCATGTGCTTTATATGCAGTTTTCAGTAGACGGAATACTTTTCAAAATCTAATAAGAAGCATAGAGATATCAAAATTTCTCCTCTGTTTAAAAGTTTTTCCTTATTGTTCCCTGAAAGATAGGTAAGGTTTGCCTTTGAGGCATCTTATATTCCTGTCAGACTTCTTTTATGTTTGAATCTAGTACAGAAGGAAGGTGTCAAAAGAAATGAAACTCTACTGGGTGTCTGGGGAATGTAAATATTTCTCTTTCTCTGCCCCAAGGACTTGTTTGCCCATATCTTGACAGTCCATGAAATCTTTGACACTGAGACCTGTCAAATATTAACAACTTTGCACTATGCCAAAACTGACTCATCATCTACACTTTTATCTTTCTTTTTTCAACTTTGATGTTGATCATTCAATCAAAAATTAAAATAACAATTAAAAAACCTACTCAAGCCCTCACCTGAAGAACTTTAAATGAGACTCTTTCTGACATCTTTCACACCTGTATGGCTTTTTCCTGTGTAATTTCTATATTAATAGATACTCCTGTCAGAAATCAAGATTAACACCCATCTGTTCTATTACTGCTGACCTGTTGCTCTGGATCATATTTTATGCAAACAAGGGTACTCTTAAATCAGCATAATTAACTCGAAAAAGCCAAAGTAGGTCATTAACTGCCACTCAGACTTTTAACAATTGTTTCAAATGATTAATCATTGCTCTAAGGTCAGAAACTTCAGAATTATTTTTTATTGGAAAAAAATTAATTCTTTCCATGCTTAAGCATAGTAAAGTGAAGAGCACATATTACTATTTTCGATGTTCCAGTTATACTTGATACTTGGGACAGAAACCTACAATATCCATGTGGCTGAGAAAAGATTTTGATTTCGGTAAAAAGTGAAAGCTCTGTAACTTTTTCCTTTTGGGGCAACCACACAGTACTTTGACAAATCTTATTTCTAAACCAGCATTTTACGCATATATAGTGAAATACATATGTATGTGTTTACAATATGTAATTTTTGTTTTACTAACATACATGCACACTCACAAACAGACAAACCTACATCTTGATTTGACATGTCCCAGTAAGGCCGTTCTCCATAAGACATTACTTCCCACATAACTATTCCATAACTCCACACATCACTGGCTGATGTAAATTTACGGTACTGAATGGCCTCTGGAGCTGTCCATCTCACTGGAATTTTTCCACCCTATGAAAAAAAAAAGGAAGGAAGTTCTCTTTTTCCCAGGCAAAATTTTCATATCATCTTCCACAGAATGCATTTATAATTATTTCCACCAACATCAAAAGCAGCACTTACACGATCTACTATGGCTATCCAATTGCAGAATTTTCAAAGGTATCTAAGGAAGTTTAGCATCTTAAAACATTTGGAACACAGATACTTAGATACTTGTATAAGCTAAGTTGGATTAATTTCTCTGGAAGTGCTTATCCTTCCACTGATTTTAAAGGGCTGCTTAGATGTCTGATTTACACAAGCCATTTACACTGATTTACACTTCCTGGCTAGCTGAAGTTAGGTGTGGGGAATCCCAACCTGGGCATATAAATCCCATTGAGTTTTCATATGGCTCCTCTGAAATCTTGGCCTGACAATTTTAAACCAGGATCCCACTTAGAGCCCAACGGCAGGAGTGACAGCTGTGAACACCGGTGTGGTTTCCTGGATCCCTGTGCCTGTCGGAGCAGATTCCAGGGGCCCCTCCTTCCCTCAGCATGAGAAAATAGGTACAGGGAGGCCCCATGGGTGGGAAAGTGGAGCTGGCTCAACAAAAGAATAAAGAGCATAGTGTGCCTGATGAATGCGTATTTAAGAGAAGAGTCCCACCCAAAAGCAAGAGAAAATATAGGAGTTGAGGTTTGTCACAGACTAGCCTCAAGCTACTCAACCCTTTGGTGAGATAAAATCTAGCCTGAAAAATAGTAATAGCCTACAAATATTTTAATTGACTCATAGTAAATTAGATGTTTAAAATTTTTGTGGGTAAAAACTTCCTCATTTGTTCAATCAGAAAACCATGAGGAATGGAATAATGAAGGTACTGTACAAAATTTTTAGAACTTTATCAAATAGAAATGTGTGTTCTGGAAAAAATATTATTTCCTAATTAGAGACAGATTTCTGCAGAGACTCTTCCTTTTGACCAATTAACACTTCTCAAGCAATTAATGTAGTTCTCTTATATATATTGTCCAGAAGATACAGTTCTTCTTAATAACCACATCTCAAAACTCCCAAACCCCATTGATTTATCTTACGGTTGTAGTGTAGACAGCCTCTGGATCATCTTCTATAACTCTGGAAAGGCCAAAGTCTGATACTTTACAAACAAGGTTGCTGTTGACAAGAATATTGCGTGCTGCGAGATCCCTGTGTACATATCCCATATCGGCCAAATATCTCATTCCAGCAGCAATTCCTCTCAACATTCCCACTAGCTGAATGACTGTAAATTGCCCATCATGTTTCTGGAGGGAAGAAAGGAGCAGCAATTCTTGTTAGTATAGCTGAGAAGAGAAATAAGAGTTAGTTTTATGACTTCAGCTTTCTACTTATTTACTCCGGTGGCAAAGAAACTCACTGCAAACACACTTTCTTCAGAGATAATGCAGTACATCCAGTTAAGAAATGTATGAGTAATTAATGCACTCATAGTAACAAAAACTTGCTAACCACTATACATTTCTCACTAGCTCATGTCAAGTCACTTCTAAGAGAGATTATCTAAAGAAGATTTCCTAAAATTCTTATAGTTTGCTTCTATGCTCTTCATCTCTTAGCATAATTATTTGTATCAAGAAAATAAGAATTGTCTTCTTTTTGGAACCATGGGTACTGATAATCTTCATTCATAGCTTGGAGTTTACAAAAAAAAATAGTTTTCTGTTCTCTGTAGAATGTTTACACACCATGTCACACTGACTTCCACACTTGGCAAGGAGTCAGAACTGGTGAGTTCAGAACAAACTTAAAATACACTAAATTGTTCTGACTTTGCATTTCTTTTTCCTTTGTTCATCTCTTAAATAGAATCATAGCTCATTTAGGGATTCTTTTATGCTGATTTCCACCATGCTGACACAATAATATTCTGCTCCCAAAAGGCAGAAGATTGGGCTTCAGGTAACAGTGGTTTTAATTTCGACTGGTGGCAATAATAAAACCCACCATGTCTATGCCACAGTAAATCACATAAATTCCTAGAATGTCCCCACATGATCCTGTCTGATCCTCTCATTTCTGATCTGGT
Source organism: Dasyornis broadbenti (assembly GCA_013397935.1). Lineage (NCBI taxonomy): Eukaryota > Metazoa > Chordata > Aves > Passeriformes > Dasyornithidae > Dasyornis > Dasyornis broadbenti. The sequence continues at coordinate 477,949 of VZRN01004441.1, read as the reverse complement.
TTTGCTGAAGTAACATAGAGAACTGCTAGTATTTGTCAAAACTCCATTTCAACCTGAAAACTATTTAAATTATATTAATATTAAGCATTTATACATATATATATGCACATCTATAAGACATTTTTAAAAGGTGTCAATATATAGTATCTGTCACTTTAAATATGTTTATATACATTTTCATTTTGTTACTCACCCTAAGAAATGCATCTAAGGCCCCATTCTCCATGTATTCTATTACAATCATAACTGGTTTCCCTGAAAGAGGACAGATATTTGAGAACTGTAAAACAAATGGAGTGCCTTTTTTTCGATAAAACACACGTTATTCCTTTGAAGGACTGAATCATTCAGACATGGAACATTTCTGAGCCCTCCAGCCCTGTTACTGAGCTCTAATTTCTTAAATATCTGCATGGAAAGTGGTCATGATTCACAAAATCGAACCATACAAATCAAAAAGTCAGTGTGTTCTCCTAACTCCTGCTGTGTGAACAGGGCTCTGGAATAATGACACTTCAGATAATATGAAAGGACACGAGAAACCTTATCTCTCTGCATCGTCTTTGAGGCTAAACGAAACTAGAAAAATAATATGTTTCAAAGTACTTCATCTTTTAATCATGCGTGCATCTAAATTCTTTTCCTCAGGTTGTAGCATAAAGTAAGTATTGTTTTAGTTAGTTACGCATCAGGAGAAAATCCATTAGAAGAGTGCAGTCTGTTTATAATTTGAATCTTTGACCATGAATAAGGCAGAGTCATTTCTGCCATCATGTTGTTATTTGACTGACAGACCGAGCTGCTACTTACCTCTGGTAACGACTCCTTCTAAGTGAACCACGTTGGGATGGTCAAACTGTCCCATGATGCTTGCTTCACACAGGAAATCTCTCCTCTGCTTCTCAGTGTAGCCAACCTTCAGAGTCTTTATGGCTACTGCAACATCTCTCTTGCCTGGAAGCTTAAGACGCCCGCTGCACACTTCGCCAAACTCTCCTAAAATGAAGTAGATCAATGCTGAATTACTCTGCACACAGGTAACTTTTTTAGGCCTTGATTCAAATAGCCACCTAAGTGTGTGTTTAAATTTAACATGTCCAGATTTGAAATGCATTACTTAGGCATACGCCTTCAATGAATTGCTGACCCTTATGGAATAAACACTTCAGTTAAGCCTACTGAAAGGAGTGTTATGTGAATATTTTAAAAGACTCATTAGTAATTTTTTGCATTTTTTTCAAAAATAGGAAATAAAAATGAAGTGGTTTTCATAAGAAAACACTCTTACTGAAATAGTAATACCATTCCTAAACAAAAATGTCATTCTTCTCTACATGGTTTCCTTGCTATTGTTAGTTCCAATGGGCTTTTTTTTTTCAAAAGGCAGCTCTTGCAGAGCTGCTCTTAATTTAGCATCCTTATGGTGTTAAATGAAGCACTACATTAATACCTTCAAGCAGGATAATTTACTTTACAGATTATGAAATGAAAGGTGTGACTTGTAACAATTTTGTTACTTTAAACAAACACAAGCAAATGCTTCAAGTTTGTAGAATGTTCTAAACTAACAGACAATTGGAATCTGAAGAAGCCTGTGATAAAAAAGACCAAACAGCCAGCAAGAATACAAAAAGAAAAGCCCCAACAACCAAATTTGGAAGAGAAGTAATTCGACTCCATCAGACAGGAAAGAGGATGGAGGTATGTGAGATGTGGAATTGAATGGCAATATATCTACCTCACTATTAACAAGATTATGAAAGATTTAAGAATTGTCCCTTGCCTCACAGCTGTGTCAGCAGAGAGCAAAAGTGAGATCTCCAATTCTGCAGTCAGGAAGAAAAATCTCCTTGTATACATAGAAGAAAAGGGTAGTAGCATATCTTAAACTGAATAAAAGAGAATTATCTCTTTAAAAAGAGAGATTAATAGCAAAAATATTTAATAACCTGGTACTCTGCAAATTCATCTGGAGTTTGAGAGATATGGTTCCAAGTCCCTCCTCTAAATCAAATCATGCCAGAAATTTATCTCCTTCATACCTGTGGAGTGCCTTAACATTAAGCTGTTACGTATACAGAAGTATGCAGACACACCAACATCTAAGGCATGTTATAGGATGAGTGCTGAAAAAAGTGACTGAACTAGACAAGACCTACACAGAGAGTTTGACTAGAGAATCCTTTTGGGAGAAGCCTTATGGGATCAGGACTTAAGTGGACATACCCAATGGCAAGGTGTCTGGCTGGCACTGGAAAGAGGAATAGTTGGAAATTGGGCTGAATGCCTGAAGAGACAGATGTGGGAGTGTCCTAATGGATGGGTTCCAAGAAGTCTTGTTTATGACACTGTCAGTATTTGAACACTACTGTTCTCCTATCAGCCCCAACAGCAGAGCTTTGGGAAAGAAAAAAGAAGTATCTGGGCCTTGGCTTCACAGGTCATCCAGAAGGGTAGAGCTTGACCATGTCTCTGACCATTTCCAACTGACTTGTTTGAGCAAATCTCCACTCACTATGGCTCTTTTTATGAATCTTAAAGGAGGTCACTGCATACAGAATCTAATTCCTCTCCCTCGCACTCCATGCTAGCTGAACCAAGGTTAGCTCAAATCAACTCCATATACCTCTGTTAATACCATGCTGTACCTAAGCTAATTGACCACACAAGTGTTCCTGCCTGCAGATTATCCTCAAATATTCTTGGGCACTGAGCTGAGAATGCCATGAGGTATAGCTGCTACATACACAACAACTAGCTGCTCATGCCTCTAACTTGGTGCCTTAACCTCCCTCCTGCCTTCATTAGCAACACGGATGACTAGTAATGAATTCACCACTCACCGCACTCAGCTCCTAGCCACAAGAACTTGCTAAAGGGTAACAATTTCCTCTAGCAGTACTTTCCAAAATTGTTTCATTCCATGCTGAAAACAAGATGTGAGTTTAGGAGTGTGTCTGTGTGTCTGTGATATTTCAGAGCCAGGTAATTAGGATACTTGGCACAAGAGACACTAAGGCTTAACTCCTTTCCAGCTCTCTGTGATCCAATTTTGATTGATTTCCAAAGGCAGATCACACACACACTCGGGCAAACCAGAAACTTGAACTTGTACGTTATGCGTTTTGGGCCAGAATGCCAGCCAATGAACTACTTTTATTCCCAAGAAAATAGTATATTCAGCTGAAATGATGCCCAAAAATAAACCAGAAAATATGACAACAAGGGAGGGAATACTGCACAGCCGCATAGCCACTAGCTCAGCATGTCAACAAAGCAGAGGCTAAAACAAAGGATGTGGGGTATGAACAACTTAATGTAGTGGACACTATATTCTGTTTCTGACAGGTGGCCGCAGCGGGATGGTAATGAAAATGTTGGCAAGAAAAGCACATATCCCTCATGCAAATTGAGCACAAGCATACTTGCACCCTGTTTGTGTCTGAGGGATGTGGCACTACCCAATAGTTGATGTGGCCAGCATTGCTGATGCATATTGAGATTGCTAAGTGGCCTTTCTGGTGCTGTCACTAGCAGAAATTCCATATTCTTCTTTGATGTATGAGTTTCAGCTGCTGCTTTGGGTCTGTTTGCTTCTGTTGTTCCTGGACTTCATTTCATTTCACTCCTGTTTGCTATTTATATCAACATGTTAAAGCCATAGCTAAATGCACTACACAATATGCTTTCACCACTGCACTCCTAATTAACTTTCTTCAGAATAACTACTGACACACATTAGTTATTTTTGCTACCAGTTACACTCATTAAAATCAAGAATAATTTCATCTGCAGTCAAGAAAATTAACATTCTGGAATTTGTCATAACAGTGAAAATGCATTTTAAACTGTATACTCTGCAACTCAAGTGTTTTCAGCATTTTGTTTAGAAGGCATTAGCAAAATGCAACTGAATATATCTTTGTGCTCTGAACTGTTGCTATGCTGGTAGTTTTTAAACTCAAAGCAAAAGATAAAGCTCAGCAATTTTTCTATGCTAATCTTGCATATTGCGTATTTATTAGAAGAGATGCTGCCATTCTAACATCACAAAAATTACTAGTTAGCAAGAGCTGGATTCTTATGCTCTTGCTCATCTGAAAGAATAATTTGCTCAGCAGTGCGGTTAATTTCAACACTACTACTCCTTGATTAAGACATGATTCAACATGAGTGAGATTACTTTAAAGAGGTGTCATGAAATCTAAGTGTAAAGATTTTTTTACAGGTAAAACAACTTATTTTAGAGATATTTCTTCTTCTGTTTTTAAATAATACCACAATATGTAATTTACAGTGCCAAACTACAGGGTGATTTTAAAAGTATTCTCCTAATACTTGTATAAAACACCAGGAAAGCAAAAGAACATTTCCTCCAGGAATCCGAAGTATTTGATATTTTTCTTGCTCATGGAAACTTAATTTCACTACATGGAGTAGTGCAATAAAAATGTCACATATCTTATTAATGCAAACAAATGAAACTGCCTTTTTAGAGCATGAACACCATGGCTTAAGTAGGTGGTAGACAGTTCAAGAGGAAAAAAAGCAATGTAGTGCTGGTGCAATTACAATCAGTCATGAGAAGTTAAACAATAACTTTTTGTATTCATAAAATATCAAAAAGAAAAATGGTATAAGGAAAAACAGCCTTAGGGAAGATTTTGTTATACAGAAACAAGACCTTCCTAGTGTCTATTTGAGATTTTGTGCTGCAGTCAGTTTTCCTTACTCACATGAACAAAGCTGCAAAGGTCAAAAAGCCCCCTTGCAAAAGGCAAGCGAGCAGAATTTGCACAAATGCCTAATGCCTTTACTGTGACAGTAAATAATAGGCAGCACAACTGGCCCACTCCCCCCAGTTCCAATTTTAACAGCAGATACATGATTAGAAACCCATAAGCTTTCAATGTCAAGCAAGACTTTTAATTTAATCATTTATTTGGGTTTTTTTAGTTGTTGTTGGGCTTTTCCCCTGTTTGTTTTTACATTTTAGAAGCGAGTGCAGCTTCATTGCTCTTAACCACTCTGGCAAATGCAGAAAGTCCTTCTGTACCTGAGGTATAATTATTTGCCTGTCATTATGATGTATGAGTTTCGATCCCGGCTAAATGGAACAGTTGAATCAGGAAGCCACGGCAGCCTTACCTGCGCCAATCACACGCTCAATTTTAATACAAGAGGCATCTAGCTCCTTGGCGAATTGATGGACAGCTCTATTTGGGTCCTCGTAGGTTTCAGGGTCAATGTAGGTTTTGGTGCCTGGAAATTTAACTGTAATGATGTAAGAAAGCATGACTGTGATGAAGCAAAAGCACTTATTGTGCAGTCAGCCCAGGAATTTCATTATGCAGAGTGCTCCTTGGAAGAGTGAACCTGTTTCCATGCTGCCTGAGTCAGAACTCGCTCTGAGAGGCAACCTTGGTTTTAGGCATCATCTGCAAGCATGCTGACACAAGTACACAATCCCATCTCTAAAAAATGACTAACATTAGCATCTGCATCCCCTCTTGAACTGAAAGACGTAATAAATATTAAATAGTGCTTAATGGAATAAAATGCAAGGGTTGAGTGAGAGTAAAAACAAAGTGGGGGAAGGGTATAAGACCAGCAGAGGAGATGAAAGTTTCTTTTCTGCGTAAGGACAGCTTATCCTCTTGACCCAGGATGTGTAAACAGCATTTCTTCATATTACTTCTCTCTAGTGGGATTTGAAAGGCTCCTCTACCCTCCTTGAATTTGCTTAAACTACTGAATATTATATTATTTGCAGACTGGCAATAGTCAAACTATTCACAGCACTTAGAAATTACATCCTTAGGTGTATTTCTTGCACTATAATGCGAACATGAGAAACACTTGTAGCCAACTTGTAAAGGCACAGGAAGGGAAAGTGGCCTCTGTGACACGATTATCTGCCCTCTCAAGCACCTAAGAGAATAAAATGCAGCAACTTGTTTTTTGCTAATTTCTTCTCTGCACTTAGTGCAACTCAGGCAGCACAGTGCTCTGGCCAGCATGCAGTTTTTTCCATTAGTTTGGTGGTGATTCAGGTATATTGTCATAATTTGCTCTTCTGGTCAAAGTAGAAACTCCTGGTGATAGTAGAGCAACCCTGAAAATCTATTAATCAAGCAATTTTTATGAAATAAATTTGCTCACAAGAATTATACTCTTGAGCTTTAATTAAATCAGTGAATTAAAACTCAACATGAAAATGCAAAAATGTTCCTCTGCTAATTGATATACTGATATACAAGAAGAGGATCAAAAGTCAAAACAAAACATAAATAATTTACAGTTGCTTTGTATTCTTTTAATTTAACATTTAACATATTAAATTAGAAAATATATTGAAAAACAGCTCAGTAATCATGTGTATTTATGTTTTAGATGGTATTAATGATGTAAATCTGCAAACTATAAGAAAAAGAAACTAGAAAAATTGTTTCAGTAATATAATGAATTTATAGCCAGGGAAATTATTTGAAATGTTGCCCAGATGTTGTTATCTGTCATATCATGTATTTAAATGGATGTTCTTAGAGTTGTATTGAAAAGTTGTATGCTGCAAATTTTTTAAATTACAAATATTTGTTTCTTAAAACCAAAACAGACTGGAGAAAATGAGAATTAAGCAGTAGGTTGACCTGCTGTAGTAGTGCTTTAAGGCAAGGAGATGGAGAAGGAAACATCGTCTCGTGTTTGTAATGAAGGGCCTGGACTGGAAGTAACCTTGCAAATCTCAAGTGGGCCTCTGATGGTTCTCTATTCAAGCTGTCATAAAACATTTTGACAGGCCAAGGCTATCCTGGCATAGCAATGTGAAATAATGCTGGCCTGCATTTGCAGACATTGTTAGATGAAAAAGGGAGGAGGAAACCAAATATAAATCTGAATTGCTTGACTAAACTCCTCCATTGTACTTGTATCTTCAAGTGTACCACTTGAGGTCACAGAGAGATGAAGGGAACTGAAATGAAATACATGATAGTCCATTAAAGGCATTGCTTTAAAATCTGCTTTAAAAAATGTTTGCTTGCAAGTTTTTGTTCCAAGTTAGTGCTTGTTGTAAGCTACATTTTTGAAAATCCAGTCTGGTACCTCAGCAGAGAAGAATGTTGTCTAGACGTTATGGAGCAAAAGGCCACCAAACTGGTGTTCACAGCTCTGTGACCAAGCTGGTGACCACAACACTGGGCTCCATCTCATTCTGTACATGGTTATCAAATAAAATTAAATACTACACCTACAATCAACAGACAATGAGAAACTAGTTTGGTAAGAAGTGACATATTTGGTGCCATGATTTAAGAAAGACTGTGTACGCTCAATATTCAGACTTATTCGCTAGATAACCAGATTTCTTAAAAGCAAAATGAAAGAAATGAACACTTATAAAATCTCACCATTTCTGTATCAACTATCAATTATTAAGTAGCAGCTTTCATATTAATTAATTTACACTTCTACTGAAATAAAAAAAAAAAGTCACTAATATGGAGATAAGAAATTATTTAGCTAGCATATTCCTTGTGTTTATATACTGACATAGAAGAATACATAGTTGATCTTTTCCCTCAAGGACATAACGGGGATTTTGAAAGTGAAATCAGTAGCTCTTCTAGAGATGTGGAAAGCTTATAATGCATTAAAAGGGGCAAATTTCAAATCCATCGCTCCCAGAATAGTAGCATTTAAGTAATATCAGATTTTTGACAAATTCTTTAAAATCAGCTGCACTGCAAAGTGCATGATAAATAATTCTTATCTCATTATTATTTTCCACCTTTCTTGCACAGTTTATGAAGAGATTGACTAAAGCTGCAATGATGTCACTACTTAGTTTGACACTCACTGCATTTAAACAATTTAGGTAGCCACACATTCAAACTTAGGAAATTTGATCAATTTCCAGCTGATTTTTTCATGGAAGACAGGTAAAACAGAACCTTGATCTCATTTTGAGTGGTACTTTGACTATAACTATTCATTTAGAGAGAAATGCATTGAGAAAATGCTAAGAATTTATGACTAGTGGCTACTTAATTTTCCATGTGACATTACTTTTAGATAATAGCTCATGATTTTAACATATCTAAAATAAACCCTATTGTTTTCATAAAAAACATAATAATCTGATGGATTTAAGATACGGTTGCAATTATTGGTAGACAACAAAGTCTAAATACAGCATAGCGTGACTAAATGGCAGGTTGTACTAATATGAGAGTGAGCAGGTATGGGAGAAGACTGGAATTCCAGGCATTGTTCTGTGCCAGAACTTATCTTCAGTTTAATTCTGTGATTTTTTTTCAATTATGGTTGCTCAAAATAATTTTGAAACTTAGTTTACCACACTTCCTGAGTTAATGACTAATTCTAAAAGAAATTAAAACACTCCTCTCACCTTACATTTTCGTTTGTCATTAACCCAAGAAAGATGTGTATGTTTGAGTGTTCCTGGGGTTCTAGTATAAGTTGAGATGGTAGATGTGATTTTAACAAAAGAGGCTTTAGGTACTCTTCTTAGATAGGCAAATGATCCTAGATCACAGAACAGTAACGAAGAGCTGACCTTTATTTTCCTATTAAATATTCTATGTTTAAAGACATTATATTTTGTAAATATTGATGGTACTGTATTCACAGTAGAAGAAATCAGCTTTTGAGCAGAACAGCTTCATTTTAGGTTGATGCAGTGACTCACACTTTCTTAATCTGAAGTTTGCCTGAGGTACAGATCAAACAGTCACTCAGGCAAAGGTCTCTTGAATACTGCACCTCAGAGGGATCATTAGGACAACGAGAAACATGTATTCAAAGCAACCAAAAGAAAACAAAAAACGCAGAATGAAAACAACAGTATATCACAGACATGTATAGAAATAAAACCATCTGTGTGAGCTATGTTGACTTTAATCTGCATTCTTTTTGTGTAGGTCACATTTTTACAGTGTTTAACTTCCCACATGCTATTTACACAGCACTTTAGAATTTCCTATGGCATTATCTTTCATGGAGTCTTGGTTTAGTATTGTCTACACCACTGCAAACGGGAATTTTTGAAAGGGGGAAAAAAAAGCAAAACACTTACAATGAAAGTAAAGTTCTTCATCCCCTTCTTGATCCGCTTTGCTATAGCCACAATGCCTGAAAAGAAAGTAAAACATCAGTTTTACTGGTAAATAATGATTTACTTCTCACATCTAAAGTCCTGACAAAATCAGTTCTGCAGGCTGGGATTTTTCAGGCACTGAGCACCTAACTGCCGTAGGCCCTTTGAAACTTTCACCTATAATTCTATTGACAGCAGAGTTTTAAATAAATCATGAACATTGCAATCAAAAGGCTTTTGTATCAAATACCAGCCAGGACAGGTCCTAGAGAAAAAAATTCTAGTTCTGGTGAAAGGCTTCTACAGATAAAACAGAGGATTAAAGAACTTGAAAGTAGAACACTGTTTTACATGAGGTTATTCTTAAACTTACTGCTGTGTCTCTTTTTCTTGAATGTAAAGTCATTTAAAGGCTGATCAGATAAAGTGTCAGACTTCTCCATGTGAGAAAACTGAACAGAAAGAGAGACTTTGAGAAGTACAGGTAAAGAACCTGCTAGGGGTTCTTTTTACAGCACATTTACATAGGACAAAAAGAACATCTTGATATAAGTATCTCGCCAAAGAAAGAGGACAAACGATGTAATTGATAATGGAATTTAAATGAAAACTGTCCTTACTAGGAATTACTTCTGTTTCAGTTTTGAAAATTACTATTCCAGGTTTGACTGTGTCTCAAGAGTTCACATGAGTGGTGTCAGATGTGCTTATGCCCATCACAGATGCAATACCTTCGTCCGATGATGAATCCAAACACCATGAAGACCAGGATGATAGTTCCTGCTACAGCAACCACAGCTATGATAATAACAGGGTTCTGTTCACTGGAAACAGCTGTGGCTACAAACAGAGCACAGAGCTGAGATTAGTTAAAAATTAATCCCTACAAAGAGACTTCAAAAATTTAAGTCAATCATCATGAATTGTAGACTGTCTATTGTTGTAGACTGCCTTTGTCTGAAACAATTACATTGATAAAGTTAGTCTAAAGAGGGGCCTCTATTGGAAATTCAGCTAAATGCTGTATGAGTAAATGATTGTCTACACAGAACAAAAAGAAGGCAAGCTGGAATTTCTTTGGCCAAAGTGGTACAGCCATTAGGTGGAAGTCAGCACCACTACCATCAGTCACTTGCACTCCATACTACTGCTTTTCTGCCTTCTGTTTAGACTCCCTCCTAAATGGGAAGACCTGGATATCCCTGTAAGAAGGGACAGTAGGAGAGTAATCCCTGAAGATTCTGCTTCTAGCCTCCCCTCTAAAACTCATTGATATGACTTTGACGGTTTCCAAGGAAATAGTGTCTTTAAGAAAAATGTTTGAGCTGAAACACTATTAACACAGATTTCCTTGGTAGCATATTTCAATCTCTTACTGCTATTAATCATTGTAAATGGCTATTATTACTTACCATTTGTTTCTGTTAGCAACAAAAAGGTGCTTCCACATTAATACAAAATGGAATTCTCCATGCTTCAGAGAATTTACATGCTAAAATATCCACACATTATCGCTCTTTTTATTCAGATATGCCAGTTCTATTAATATATGCAAATGTATACATGTCACATTAATGTAAACTGAGGATGTAAATATTTAGCCTGAGAAATCTTGAGGCTTGTTAAATTCATTGCTTGCCTGACATCTAATAAGGGGGACCATGTACTCAGACACTTTAAATAAGCACAGATCTTACTGAACTCTGTGCAGCTGTACTGGTTTGTAACAGTGAGGTTCTAAATCAGGAGATGAATAGAGTATGAGACATCAGGGACTGTGGAAGTGAGAGCCACCTGGAATCACAGAATCATAAAATCACAGAATTATCTAGGTTGGAAATCCTCCAAGATCATCAAGTCGAACCTTTGACCAAACACCACCATATCAACTAAACTATAGCACTAATTGTTGTTTAGAGTGGCTCTTGGAACACCTCCCTGGCTGGCTCATTCCAGTGCCTAACCATTGATATACTGATATCCTCCAATGCATCTTGAGGCTCTGTCTTGTCCTGTTACTAGCTGCCTGGGAGAAGAGACCTACAACAAGCCCCATTCAGGTACTTTTAAAGAGTGGTAAGTCACCCCTGAGCCTCCATTCTCTGGGTTAAACAACCCCAGCCCCCTTAGCTGCTCGTTATCAGACCTGTGCTCCAGACCCTTCACCAGCTGCCCTTCTCTGGACACACTCCAGCAACTCAATGTCCTTTTTAAAGTGAGGAGCCCACAAGTGGATACAGGACTCAACGTGTGGTCCCACCAGTGCCAAATACAGAGGGATGATCACTGTCCTAAATCTTGCTGGTCACACTATTCCTGAAACACACCAGGATGCCACTGGCCTTCTGGCCACCTGGGCACATGCTGGCTCATGTTCAGACAGCTGTCAGACAGCACCCCCAGGTCCTTTTTCACCAGACTACTTTCCAGCCACTCTTCCCCTGGCCTGTAGCGCTGGTGTAAATGAACTTCAGCTGGGCTGATTTCACCCCCAACACTGGTATGCCACACCTAGGTTCACCTCTAGTGAACCTGGTCTTATTCCCTTCCCCCTTCAAACCTAGTTTAAAACCCTGTCAATCAGCCCTGCAAACTCCTGGGCTAGGATCCTTTTCCCCTTTTTAGACAGGGGAATCCATCCAGCAGGCCTAGTACCACGTAAACTGTCCCACAGCTGAAATGCAGCAGACAAATGAAAGTAAATGAAAAAAAGAAAACCAAACTGATAGCCGATGAACCAAATTAATGGTATGATAATATGGTTAACTGCAGGTAGTGGTAACTGAACAGGAATGTCTATACCAGGATTTTATGAATTCCACAGAATGGGGTTGCAGACTTCAGAGGTTCCCATAGAAACAAATAAACCAGTCCTTTTTTGGGAGAAGTGAGCCAATCAACATGATATATTTTGTCACTGACACTGACCTGTACCAACTGTTTCTCCCCAAAATAACAAACCCCTTGTTTATGACACAGATTTATAATAATCTGTACTGAAGGGAAATTACACACACATGCATATACATAGCCCTCTAATTTTATTTCTTGAAGAAGCTTTCTAATTTTTCTATATTCTGTCTAAAGAAAGTGAGGAACATCACACTATTACTATTACTCTTTAACTAAAAAGAATGAATGTTTATCTTTGAGTAACCATAACTTTCTGAGATACACAGGGCAGTAGGATGCTACTGTAGACTTGCCTATATCTCACTCATGCAACTTTTAAGAAATCAGGGGCAAATGTCTTGTGCAAGAGCATAGGGGCATAAGTCACACAATTCAGTTCCTGCAATATATCTAAGCCATCAAAACAGAATATCCCAAGGAATGTCAAATTTCTGTAAAATACAGCATTTCCTTAAACTGTTCCCTTCTCTCTTTCAACTTCAGTGCAAACCTCACTTGGAAGTGAAAAAGAGGCAGCATCTTGTCATAATGGCCAGGGTGTGAAGCTTCATCTATCCAAAAAAGCTGGAAAAATCCCCAGCCTAGCCTGTCACCTAGTCCAGTAGCCAAGATGAGTGCATAGAGGCTGACATATGTGAGTGGGTTGCTCTATGTAACTGCCTCACAGATTTTGGGTATTGACACATTCTGGAAGCAAGCAGACAATGTTTTTTGGGCTCTGGAAAATGTTGGGGACCTGGTACACTGGCCAGCTGGTAAGACAGGTGGGATGCAATCTACGATTTATTTTTATATCTTTAAAAAAAGGGCGGGAACTGATTGTGGGCATGATCTGGTACAAATTCCGTGACAGCAGTCTAAGACATCTGCCTCTGTTCAGGTACTCTGCTGCTTCTCTCTTCTATGTGATGAACTCAGTCTGCTGGTGTAAGGGTGAATCAGAACACAGTTTCTGGAATAATCCCTGTGCCTTGGCAGAAATAAAGATGCTAGAGTGCTCTTAGAGGAATGATTTTCGGGTGCAGACAGTCTTTCCAGGGGGTGCATGCATGGCTGCCTCTCACTGGTGATGCCACAATAGTGATGACGGAATCAGCACCAGGACAGGGCAGTCCTTACCTCTGCTTAAACTGTGTTTAAGCTTAGAGGGCAACACAGGGAGCTGGTACTTGGCCATTCAGCTACAGCTGACACCTGATCTGAGCTGTAAGATGTGCACATCCAATGCACAATGCTTAATTTAAAGGAGTTAAATTTAAACCAGCTTTTAAATACATGGTTGTAGGGATGGGGAACACATATCTAAATACCCTGGAGGATTAAAAAAGGATATAGTCTGAAAGTGCTGAAAATGCTCCAACAACCTTTTCCTACACAAGCAGCCTCAAATGCATGATTTCTAGAAAAAAAATTCTTGGTGAAGTCCACCATAAAAGCTTCAATAGTAACTGGGTCCACGTATGCCAAATACGATTTTGTGAAGTATTGTGATGCCTTCTATAAAAATTTGTAATATTGGTATTTCAGACTTTAGAGATCAATTTTACATGTGCATATTGCTTAAATCTTGTTTGATTTAAACTGATTCATTGAAAAAAGGAAAAAGCAAAGACTTCATTCCAGGTTTTGTCAAGTGCTTCTACTTTGACAGCGAGAGCTAAAACAAAATCAAAGATTGGACTCGATGATCTCAGAGGTCTTTTCCAACCTAATTGATTCTGTGATTCTATAAGTGAAAAAATCTGCTTTAATTACAAAAAGCAGAGGATCATCTTTAGGTCCACCGGCTACAAGTCACTTAACTTGACTTTTCAATACTTCCGTGAACCAAGCGATAGAATTGACACTTAAGTGATATTTTATACATTTGTGTGTTTTTCCAGAGGGACTTCTGTTTCTAATAACCAGCCAAAAAAAATTCCAATGACTAAAGCCATTAATAGATCTGTGGCAAAAACAGTGCAGAATAGAAATATTCTGCCTCTATAAAGCATGTTTACTTCATAATTTTGATTTTTTTCCCATAAATATCTATGCAATACCCAACACATATTGTATGATCCAATACAGCTATAATATATGTCTATTCTACATATCAGATAACATTATTATAATGGCTATAGTTCTTTAAATATTGAAAAGTGGCTGTACAGTTTCTATCACAATTCAGAAAACAGCTCATGATTCAAAAATCTACTTAATTAACAGCACCAACCAAACAATGTCAACCAGTGGAGGTGCCAGAAGAAATCCAGGCAGGCAACATGACTAACTGAATGTGATGGTCACTATATATATTCGTACATAAATATATATGTTTGTATTTTTTTCTTAGAATACTTTGACATTTTTAAAGCTGCATTCAGAAATCCACTGGAATAATGAGAAGCCAAAGCCTTTAAACTGTAGCATAATATGGTTTAGTGTTCACCTCCATGGTACTTCCCATGAGGTACATTTCCCAAAAACAATCCAATAAAAGCCTTCCTTTAAGACATTAACAAAAGACTAATTTGATTAGTAAGTTCAGATGAAATTATAAATAAAATATAAGAAACAAATACTTTCATGCAAAACAATTTTAGAAGAGTTTAATGGAATTTGCTATCTTTTTACTAATATTTTCATTATTTCTGAAAACTGTATATGGGAAATTGTGGATGCTTATCCTTGCTGGGAATTATATTTTATAATGTTGTCTCAAGATAATGGTAAATATGCTACTTTTAAAAATTTTCTTTAATGAAAAAACAGGACATTTTTCATAGCATCTCAAAGCACATAGCTGGCCTGTGACAAAAACCTGCTGTGCATCCTGGCCAAGTATCTTTGTGGTTATATGCATTTTTTCATCATCTGAGTCAGAAAAGGAGTACAGGAGAGTGGTCAGTGATGCATTTATTATAGGATTTTCTAATCTCCCATATGCTGACCAAACTCCAGTCAAAACTGTTTATCTTTGAAATCATCTTTGCTAATCTTAGCAGCTACCAGTCTGCTTATATTCAGTATGTAAAAAATACTGAGATAATTAAGGAATTGTTGGGGAAATATTTTGATGTACTAATTTTAAACCACTATGGACAATAAATTATCTAATTAGCAGAAACTTATGACAGATTATGACAGACTTCTAATTTGTTTTTCAGAAAACTATTCAAAACAAGAAATTACTTCTGGCTGTACCTCACGTTCCCATTCTGCAAAATGGGGATTCTGCTACTGATTCTTTCTACAGATGGGAAGTATGCTATTACACAGAGCTAATAATATTAGTAATAACAGCTTACTGCTGCTATTATGATAATTACTGTTTCAATTATGTCTATTAGATATTGGTATTATTCATTATTTATAGCCTTTATATTCTGTGTGGAGCTAAGGTAGAATCAAGAGCTCACTACTGTGTCTTAAGAATAACCAGAAATTGTTCAGGCAACACCTGGCTGCAATTAATAAGATGCAATAATGTATGTCTGCACACAGACTTAGATAGATTGCTGCATAGGGTGCAGAGAGAGTATGGCATCCATACCCTTTGAACGCATAGGTTATGTATTCCTATATTCCCAGCTCCAAATCTAGCTGACCTGATGTCAAGGTCAGCCTGAAGCAAATGCTCCAAAACAAGATCACCAAATTTGGGTCTGCAACAGAATGGTGGAGCTGCCAGGGACACAGTTCCTGTGAATGTGCTCCAGACTCTGCCAGGTCTCTCTGATGGAAGGGTTTTTTTTTTTGTTATACAGCTTACAACTTATTTTAGGAGCCTAAAAGAAACTTAGTATCTTTGAGACTCCTGTTTCTTTACTAAACCAATCTTTACTGAAAATTGCCAATGAATTCAAAAGATGCTAAATATGGACTTATAGTTTAAGACACACTCATAAACAAAACTATCAAGTTTTTTTTCAGGAAATCAAATGGAAAAAAACAGCCTGAAGAAGTCTCTGTGGGTTGAAATCTCCTCCTTCCTTCTCTCCACAGTTACAGTAGAATCTAGTTGAGTTGTTCAGCTCACCACTACTCACTTCTTTTGTGGGGAAAAATAAGTGCGTATTTGAATTAAAAAAAAAAAATAAAATCATCTTCTTGTACTAGAAGAACAGCAAAGGAGAAGAACCTAATACGTAACAAATCTCCTCCACTCAATTATAGGAGGAATTTTTACTTCTATGGTAAAGCAAATTATGGAAGCTCATCCTTCAAAAGACAATGACAAAATCCATCTTCTTGTAGAACTAAATTCTTTCTAATTGCAATTATATTGCTTATGACTCTTTCCTTCCTTGCTTTACTTACTACCTCTACAGAAAGGATTAATTTTCTGTAAATCTAATTCCTTACCTGTGGCTTCTTCCAGTGTGGCAACATCCAGTCTGGGACTGTAATTTCCATAACCAGCAGCAGTAAAAGCACGAATCTGGAAAACATACACTGTTCCTGGCTTGAGGTTATTAATAGAAGCTGAAGTGGACTTGGTTTTCACTGTTGAATAAGTCCTCTCCCTTTGATCCTGGAAACAATAAGACAAAAGAATAAATGACATTTACAGATCAGATTTTATCATGATTGCACAACAGCAACTGACAGCCAGCCTGGGTAGTTTATTTCAATTTGCTGAATGCTCTTTTCCCCCAACAACAAAAATAAAGCATACTCTGTGGTATTACAAAACATTGTCATTGCAATGAAGAGCTCTAAGTGTAACATAAAATTCAAATGGGATGCTCATATAGTTACTCATAAAACATCCAAACAAAAAACGATTGCTTTTTAGGCTCTGATTAAATTTTGTGAAATTTTGATGAGAAATAACTCAACCACAGCTTTCCAGGGGAATCCATGGGGTCTAAACAGTTCAAGGACAGGGAAATTTGTTCTTTCATGGCCAGAACATGACAAACAGAGCTGCACAACCTGCCTTCATTTTGCATTAATTCAGTTTATAGCTGCCAGAATTTTTTTATTTCTGGAGTACTTCAAAGTTATCATGAATGAAGTCCTAGGCACTGTGAAATGGATGGCAAATCTCTGACTGACATCACTACTTTGACATTGTACCCTTCCAACACCTCTAAAAAATACAATATTGCCAATGTATAATTGGCTGGATTTTGCATAATTTCTGAGGTCCTTAACTCAGTTTTCACTTCAGATTTTTATCTCTGGCTTTTAGTCTTTTCTCAGTTTTAGGCTCTATGGCATAAAGAAGAACCCAGGGAAATAAGCTCAGTATGACACTCCACAAATTTGAAGCTGTAAGATTACAAACCCTATGAGTAATAACTCACTTTCAAATAGTACAAAAGCTGTATCACAGATCATTAGAGTATTCAAAAAGCCCTACTTATTCATCACATTTACTGACACAGATTATCTTTCAGCATAGATATGTGAAGCCCTGTTGATTTTTGGTGGCAGATGCAACTCTGATTTGAAGGGCAGAAGAGATGAATTAACCAACCATCTGAATGCACCACATGACCAGAGAAGCATGAGCCGTACGCGACAGTGCTAATGAGACGGATACAGAGGGAAGGAATAAATCTGTAACTCATTTCAATAATACTTCACCAGCTAAAAGTGATGGAGAGCCTTCCCCTTCACAGTCAGCAAAGCAACAAAGGCTTTTGCTGAAATACGGGGCTATACAGAACATACATTATTTATTTTCTGAGATTCAGTAAGGGCTTCTCCTGGTTCTTGCCCAGTCTTTCACTTGAGCAAGCCCACCGTCTCGGCTAGCCACAATTTTCTATATCTTCTCCAAGAGGATTTAAATAATCTGTAAGTGAGGATCATGGCAGAATATACACTGGTGGTATGTGAGAAAGAACAGGAATGCTTGAGAGACGAGAAACAAGTGTAAGGAAACTATACACAGTCAGGCTCAGGAGTGTAAGCCACAGCGAAATTTCAGTTTGGGTTTTGATGCATAAACAAGGCTTATTTGAATTGCCAACAGCCCTTGTATTCAAAAATAAATAAATAACAAAGAAATAAAAATAACCTGTGCTAGAAATCTCACAGGACAGGTTTACTTTGGAGATTTCAGGCAGTTTCCATTCCAGCCCTAGCCAGAAGTGAGAAGTGAAAAAAACACTTATCAGAGTATTTCAGAACGACAAAAATGTTTGATTTAATTTTGCTCTAAAAGGAGTTCAGATCCTTTTATTTTTCTTTTCTTTTAAACTAGTGGAACAAAACTTAAACAGCCTCACTCGTTCCAAGCAAGAAGATTATGAAGTACTTTTAAAGCTGAAAAAACAACCATTTAAGTATTTGTGTAAAAATTGCCTCAGTTAAAGACATATAGCCCAGTTTGTCTGTGACTGTTAGAATGAGATTTTTATTCTCTTTTATTAATTTCACTGTACTAAGTATAATACTGGAAGATTTCCTTCAATTACAAAAGAACTTCAACATCAGTTTTTCTCTTTGCAAACACAGAAAACTTTCAATGAAATTCTGCTGGTTATTTAGAGTTACATGAGTGTATAGGGAAAATAATAAAAGTCACATTCTAAAAGCTATCACTCTATAAAAAGCTGGATATCTTGGTGGTTTTTCTGTCATTTTACACTATCCATTTAAATTATTTATTTTATTTGAACAGATTAGAAACTGCTCTGTATATTAAAAAAAACCCAAGGTTTTTGGTACTCAACTTTTTTTTTTTTGTGCAGAGGACAGTTTTACCTTTGGTAAATATTTAAATTTTTAAAAATATTTGGACTTTATTTGCGTGTATGTACACAGATACGCTGGAGGAACAAAATTTACCTGCTAAAATTAGTAAAATTCTTCCAAATAATTGCTCAGCCATCTGTACCTATCTGCTAGATTTTATTGTAAGAATCATTAGAGTGAACAACTTAAACTGGAAGTTAGTTTCAATTTTGTTCATTTTCCAAATAATATAAAGATCTCTTGATAAGTATATTTATGCAATTCAGCACAGAAAATTAAATATGACACTTGATATTAGATACAATCTGGGCTGAATTTACCTAATTCTGTGTTACCTAGTAAGCTGACATGCTCTTTTTGATATAGGGGTACTGTTACCTTGCTTGCAGAAATGTCTTCATGAGTGATCACAAAGGACCTCCTTAACTCATTTTTTTCCATTTTAATTCTTTCTTTTTTTTCTTCACAGACTGTTTTATAAAAATTAGGAGTATGCTATGTTATGCAGTCAATTTCTCAGGGAATCTGGAGGAGCCAAACTTAGTCTGGGCCCCATGACAAACACAGAGCTGCACAACCTGCCTTCACTCTGCTTTCATTCAGCTTACGGTTGTCAAAATTTTTTTATTCTGCGGTACTTCAAAGTTATCATGAATGAAGCCCTCGACATGCTGAAATGAATGGCAAAACTCCGACTGACATCAGTAAGATTGCAATTTCACTCTACCAGAAACAGAGATCACTTCATCTGCTATTGAAAAGCAGCCTTCAATTCATTATTGTGTTGAGAGAACAACTGAAAAATAAATTTCACAGTGCTGGTCCTTTTTAAAAGGACAAACAAGGAATATTTATTTCCTAAAACTGTAGGAAGTGTTTTGAAAATTTTCAGACATGAAGTAGAAGCTGCCCAGCTCATAAGGAAATATGAAATGCAGTCAGGAGTTGTACTTGATACATCATCTCAAGACTAGAATTATGTTGATACAGAAGCAAATGAAACAAACTTCAAACACAATATAGAAGAGATGTGAAAACAGCAATGTAATGGTAAAATACCCANAAAAAAAAAAAAAACAACTTAACAATAAAAAAAAAAAAAGGAAAGAAAGGCAGATTTCAAGTGTATATTTCATTTTCAGTATGCCAAAATACAGTATATGAGACATATGATAGCAATAATAATTGCAAGATTTAGCTAGTTATTAAAAACAAGCAAAATCACTGACTTTGGAAAGACAGGGTAGTTGATAGCTGATGACTTTAACACTGTTCCACAACACAGCAAGCCAACATAAAGCAAACACCACATTGTTGCACATTACAGATAATCTTAGCACTTACTTTCTCATAATACTTGATTTCATATTCAGTAATGACTCCATTGGGATGTTCTGGTTCCTGCCAGGAAAGCTCCACACTCCTCTGCAGCACTCTTTCTTTCATTACGCCGCTAACTTGCGAGGGAGCTGTTTGGACAAGACGTGTCAATAAATAAAACGCAAAATTGTTGGATGCCTAAAACCAAATGTCATTACTGATCCACCCCATGCTAGGCCACTTTCATTAAGGTAAAAGAAAGCACCTTTTCATAGCTCACAATTCAAAGCTAATGAATATTCAAGCAGTACTGTTCATAAACTTAGGACAGAAATTGAACTAAAGTGCAAACAGCAAAAGGTGTCATTGCACGAGTTAGTGCAAAACTGAGATTGATGAGATAGGAAAAACAATTAAGCAAATTAATTCTGATGATGATAGCAAATCAAATTTTTAAATTGATGTGTAGTAAATTAAGAGTCTAAATATTTATTGCATATGTTTCTGAAACACACATAAAAAGAAAAATAATCTTTGAGAAAGAAAATCACATTTTAGGCTGACATGATATGACTAACTGCAATTCGGCTTAAAATAATCTCTCACATTATCTGATTAGGACATGATGGTGGTGAAAACAACTTTGTTAAGAGACTAAGCCCGCTCTTTTTCCTTAGTTCAAACCTTTCCAGAACATTCTCTCTTTAGAGCTGAAGTTTCCATATTTGGTCTTGGCATTTTTGAAAGTGCAAGACAGTTCAAGGAGTAGACCTTATGAAACAAAGGAGACACTGTCTTCCTCCACCTCACTCTACAGAGACATAAATACATGCACACTTCATGCATGCACATGTACACACTGAGCTTCCTAATAAACATCACCCACAAACAAGGACCATTTGAAATTAAAAAAACCCCAACCCAATATACAAGCATTATAGACACATTGTCTCTCATATAAAAACGTTTAAGAGAGAATGTCATAAAATGTGAGAGACTGAAAAAATAACTCGCTTTCTCATCTCATCTTTAATGAAAAAGACTGCAGATATTTTGCTGATGTGCAGCATCAAAGGAGGCCAAACATCACAGTGAATATAGAACAAAAGCCCTGTGAACGTATAGCACTTTGAAAAACAACTATGGTATTGGAACCATGCAGAACTTGATCTTGTTCTCATTCAGTTTAACGGAAATCAATTTTGCTCATGCAAAAGACAGAGTGCACCTGACCCTCAGCCCTCATACAGTTAAAATCCAAATGACATTTACATGTACAAGGACTTGGTCTTGGGGCAGACTCAGACACAGGAAAGGTGTCTGAGATAAATTTATTAGAAATAATATAGTAGAGATAATATTAAAGATATTAAATTAGAGATAAATGTATGTATATCTTTTTCTAGCACATAACCTAATACTGATTCTTTACTGAAATGTCTGTTTAAAAACCCTGAAAAATTTAAATCTTAACGCCACCTTATTTCAGAGCTGTGTATAAAGCTTTCACTATGTAAAATTATCTACTGTCTTCAGATAAAACACAATTCTTATCCCAAGCAACAAGGTGATCCTCACTTTCTCTAGTTTTCTAAAATAACATAAAGCATCTAGAATGCATACTCCTGTATCATTATGTATAAAAATATAATGATAAAATTAAAATACCTATAGCACAATCAAGAAAAGAATCCTCTTAAAAATTAAGATGCATTTTTGAAGTTTCTAGTTGTTTGTTTTTTGGGTTATTTTTAAAATTATAACATGTATGTGTATGTAGGTTTTTAAATTAAATGTGTTTATGTTTCATTAGAGGATCCAAGAATCCATGAAAATTGGGGATTGAAGCCATGCATGATAATTTTCATTATGAACTATTATGTTGTATATAATCAATATAATCAAAGTTGAAGATCTCTTAATCTAGGCTAACTGGTAAAATCATAAAATTGTATCAGACAGACACCATGGGTTGCTGCACAAAGCCAGGATCACTCTCACTCTCCTTGCATTCTCTCTCTAAAAGCTGAGAGTATTTACTTAATTAGTGAAATATATTCTTTTTCATAGCTAGGACTCCAGAATGCAGCGCCCTAATTTACTATCTAGTTTTCGTTGACATGATTACCCAGGTGTCTTCTTTGCCTAAATGAGCTCTTCTGCATCCTGAATGAATTTCAGAGAGGTCATTATGTCTCATGTATAAATTTCTATCTCATCCAGACAAATGTTTCTCAAATTGTTAATCTTACATTTTTAGATGTCCGAAATTGTTAATGTTGGTTCTTATCATGGAACAATTTTATATTACCTAGGTCACTGGAATTTGTTCATGTTTCCTGCTTATTGTTTTTGCTTATCAAATGTTTTCATTTCGTTGGCCACAGCATTCATTTTTTGTAAAGCAGTGAAGCAAAATGAAGTTGATATTAGTTAACTCTTTTTATGTGGGGAAGGAACAGGAATGCAAAGGAGGAGGGACAGAGAGAGGGGGAAGATTTTAATTGGGGAAATTAAATACACTATGCGAGATTCCTACTTAACACCCATACAAAGTACATCACAAACATGTGTGTTCTATTTTTAAAGAATTTCCATTCAAACTAAAATCCCAGTGATTTATCAACAATGCAAGACAGCATTCAAAATGGTTTAGTTTGGGGTTTGTGTGTGGGCTTTTTGGTAGTTTGTTTTTGTTTTGGGTTTTTTGCATCCAAAACTAAAAAAGGTCATGCTACCTTTGATTGTTAGAAGAACCACATGAGGAAGAAGAGAAAGCCCAAACCTACAGTCCAACCTCGCATATGTTGGCAGCTCTGAAGACAATTATGTTGCATATAATTCCCACACCACATGAGGTTCCTAAAATGTAGTATTCCACTTAACCTTTTTTTGAGTCCCCATGTTTTTGAGGCGAAAAAGGGAATCACTGAATCGACTGAAGCCAGAGTATCCTCTTCTGGCAAGGAACACCAGTTTGTTTTTACTGCATGGAAATCTCTTCAAACTAGAGCAGCCACATAAGCCAATCCATTGACGTGTGAGCCTGGGCTATCTCTACCCTGCCTTTTGAGCTGCGTTTCTTGATCTGTGCTTAATGAGAGCATACAGGTCAGAAGCATTTTTGTTCTTTATTCTAGCATAGTAATTACCTCTGTATGCTCTCTGTGGCTTTCTTACAGACGGTTTTACATTCATGCTTTATTTGTTCTGGCTTCCTGACACATCCTTTTAAAACCTTTAGCCAACTTCTCATGGCCTATCTATGGTAATTAATTAGCAACTTTTATGGTTTTGAAATAACTATATTTGAGCAAGCTTGAAAATGAGTTAGAGAATACAATTCATCCTTAAACACAAGATAAATTAGGAATTAAATTACCAAAAAAAAATAACTCTGTAAAAACAGGATTAAAAATCACATTTTTTATTCCCATTTCTAGCTAAACCAATAATGATAATAATAACAATAAAAATAAACTACTTCAGGGTTTTTTCTTCTAGTAATCTACCTCTTGCCACTGCATCTCTAACGAAGTCTTTCATGACAAAGACACTTCTTACAGCATTTCTAGACAACTAAGTACCCAAGTCCTGAATGACTTGAGCATGGATAATCCCTACTGTATCACTTCAGGTTACAAAGAAGCATCACTTGACAGAATCATTATTTCCATAATATATTACACGGGGGGATACAGGCTGCTCAAAATACCATTTGCTATCAACTTTCTTTCTGATATACCTCATCTCTTCTTTTTCTCCTTCCTGCTGACACAACATCCAATGCATCAAACACACACAGCCTCTCAGGGCTAACAGGCAGATGTACCTACACACGCTGCATAAGAAAGTACTTTGAGAATGACAGGCCCTCAGCACACTCATTCACCTTTTTTAAATGCTTCAAATATACCATTCAGCAAAAGAAAAAATTGATTTTCCCCAGGTTTCAACATCACAGCCACTGAGAAATATAACTGTGCTGGGTTTTACTGATAAAGCCTTCAAGTTATATAGATTTCAAGCTGGTCATCATTTTCAGATCAAGTTATAGAAAAAGTTAAAACTGAGGTGACAAAAAGAGCAGGATATTCCAAGGATATATTCTGTTCCAGAGAGAATATTGCATCTGGTAGACTGATGTGTTACATCCATACTGCTAAGCCAAGCATATGGTACATTAATAATATGTGCAAATATTAAGGAATAGAAAACTGTAGCAATTGTTTTGGAAAGCACTACTTTTAGTCCAGAGTCATCTGAAAACGTTATAATATTGCTCATGCCTTTAATATCTATCATCAGCTATTCTCTGGTTCTCAAGACTAACATTCTCCTTGTTCCATAATGTGCTTTACAGAAGACAAAGAGAGGTGTATCACAACACCACCATCACCGAGAAACAAAACAAAACAACAAAAGACACCAAACAAACAAAACCCCAAAGCAAACAAACAAAAATGCCAAACAAAAAAACCCCAATAAAAATTGAAAAATTAAAATACGTGAAGCTGAACTTCCATATGAAAGAGGTATTAGGCATAATGTACCCATTGCTAGCACAAAATCAGCTCTTACCATCTTTTTACTGAAAAAAGATAATTCAGCAAAAGAAACATACCTATCTATTTCTCGGTGATTTCTTAAAGTCCTGGATCTTGAATGTGTCTGAATTCCATCATCAGCATCAGTCATGGAGACTTTTAATCTGATACTTTTTAAAAAGTGTCTCTAGATGCAGCATCCTGCGTGTTTATTAGTTCATATATATGAAACAAACTATTTAAAATCTTTAGAAATAAGAGTTTCAATCCTGTAGTCACTCCTCATTTAGAAAATTTTATAAATTAACAGGAATACATGCTCCTTATGCAGGACTAAACCCTATATTAACAAATCCTCCCAAATTTATGTTTGTAACTCCAGTTTCATGACTTGTCATACAAATGCTAAAGAATGAATGGGCTATCAGACTTCCTTAACCTTTCTTTTGGATTTCCTTATCTTACAACAGCAATAACGTGCTGAAGTCAATCTGAGCTTTTCATGTACTTGCTGAAGTTGAACAATAACACTGGCACTTTGATAGCACCCTTACAGCACTTCCTAAAGGACAAACACTCTTGGCTTTTGGCCTCTTTCATTTTCATATCACGAAGATATGCAAGAATCATTCAAACCCACCAGCTTTTCCACCAGCAGCAAAGAGATCAATTTTACTTCCCTGTAAAACTATCTTAGGGCCCAAGTTTTACATGACAATAAGCACTTACACCATTTTTCTGCAACAGTATCCTACAGCAGTTAAGGTGTTTTGAATATTGAGCCTGACGGGGACATTGCTCACAGATCCAAAGCACAGAAAAACAGGGAAGTTGGCATCCCAATGGTTATAATCTACCCTGTTATTACATTTTAAGATGTCTTTGCCACGTCCTTTCTCGGCAGAAATCTTTGGATAACAGAGTTGCTTTGGCTCTACATCTATTTTAAGTGAGACAGGAATCTGGCATTTTACCAATAACAAATGTAAAATGAACCCATGTATATGTATATATATATATATATATTGATGAAAATAGTAGCAGCAAATTATACTGTTGTTAGCTCTTAAATAGTTGTTGAGGAAGAGAATACAAAACTCCCCATGCTCCATGACAGTCCTGCACCCACATTACCCAAAGGGCACCCTTCTGCACTGGCTTTTGCACTGATTTGCTCCCGAGAGAAGGAGTGTAAGTGAAGTCATAACCTGGCCTCCAACCATGCTCTGGTTTGCTCTCAAGGCAAACTTAGGTCTCAGAATTGCCAAAATTACTAAATAAGAGTGGAAGGCAAACAGATTATACACCTTGAGGAATTGCAGCTGCCGCTGTCAGGGGTCTGGGGGTCAGCATGTGGCACCATGCTGGTTTTTGTGCTGGTCTGAAACAGGATACCTCAGGATACATGCCCTCCCTTGTTTCAGGATACATGCCCTCGCTTACTTCTGAGGAGCTCTCTGATGTAAAAAGAGGTCAGTCAAAACCAAACCGTGACCGTTTTGCAGGTACTGGGCAAATGTTAACATTTTACTGTATAGATATTTCCCTTTACCTACACATTCTGTTTCTTAGAAAGGTACTAAAGCTTTTTGTCAGGAAACAAAAATATAAACTGTTTATTAATTATTAAAATTATTAAAAATTTCACACTACTGTAATATGGCACTCACTTGAGTGCTACTAAAGATATGATAGAAAGCTGCCACAGCTTGTCCTTGAAATGCTTGGAAAAAAAATGCTTACATTTCACTTCATGTTTACACTAATATGAACAATAATTTTCATGTTATTTCATATGATAATTCATGCAAAAAGATAACAGAAAATATTACAATAGCTCTTAAACTGAAAATTATTAAATGTATTGATAGAAATTCACAAGATTTTCTGTTTTGTTACAGTGTATTTCTCTCCCCTCGGTTAAGCCTCCACATGACAAAGCAGCCCATGATAAAAGGTTATTGAGTACCACTGTATTATGCCATTAGTACCCATTGCTTTGGATCAATGGCAAAGAAATTCCCCACTGTGTTTACAAGCTGCAGCATTCAAAAAAAGACCCAAATAAATCAGATATTTTACACTAACAATATCCTACAGAGAAACCGTTTTAACTTCCTCGCTGACACACTTTACTTTCCAGCTCATAAATATAACACAGAGTGCTTACAGTGCTGGGTAAGCCATCAGCAGAGGCACACACAGTTGCTCTGAGCCACTTGGGGATGTCATGACTACATGGGAACAGGCAAGGTAGTCAAATAATACTTGACTGCATTACTCCATCACATGTTTTGCCATTACTTTGGTTGAGAAACTCTCAAAATACTTGCTGATCTACAGAGAGGAACAGAAGCAGTACTTGCCTGAATACTATACTATTAAGTATCATTTAATAAATAAAATCATAAAATATGCTGATTTGGAAGGGACCCATGAGGAAAAAAACAATAAATACATTGATATCCCCTAATATTACTAGCAAATTTCTAAGAAGGCTTATGCTCATTATTACCAAAAATGTAGTGATTTACTAATTGTCTATACCTTTTAAATATCTGGTGCATTTAAAATACTTAATGGTTTGGTAATTCCTTCATCAAACTTAAAACTCAGCTGTTGGATCAGTTCTGTATGCTGTCTACTCTGGCAAAATTCTGGGGAGAGAAATCAATAAAAAGAAAGAAAAAGAACCTACCAGAAAGAAATGAAACAGTTTAGAAAAATCAGGCTGACAGCTTGTCTATCATGTTTTGATTTTTTTTTCTGGTCACAGTCTACATTTAGACTCATTCTATGAACTCCCCTGTTTCTTCTGCCTGACATTTGGTACAAATATTACTGTTATGTCTGCATCTCATTTCTTTGAAAACTGGCAACTTGGGCATCAATCAGTGCTGAACGGAGGCTGAGTTGCGTAACAAGTGGCAACATCGTCTCCCAAGATATCCACAACTCTTGTTTTGTGAATAAGTTTTGACATGTCAGGCACAAACCTGATTCTTACAAATGTGTTAGAGTAACAAACCAGCCTTACAAATAACAGAGAGAGGCTTTTGTTCTCCTGAAGCATTTGTTTTCCTTTGCAGAGGAAATATTTCTATGTTAATTATCTTTTTCTTTTGTCCTGTGTTCTTTCGCGATTCATCTTTCATAACTTTTTTTTTTTTTTTTTAAGAGAAACATCTGCCACCAGCCTTGCAGTAAATCCTTGGCACACAGATATTATTCTTCACTAAAGAAAACAAAACACCACAAAACTCCCGAAAGATGAGGATACTCTTTTCCCTGGTGGGATACTCAGACACATTATGTTCTCCTTCTGTCTCCAGTCATCTCTGCTGGCAAGTGTCAATTACAGACATAGGTTTTAGGGAACAGAAGGATAAAAAACAATTTACAAATACTTTTCTCTGGAAGCAGACAGGTGTAATGACTGAGACTGTTTGCTGTAATTGAATTTCATGCTGTCATCTATTCAGCCACAAATAGATGTCAGCTTCAAGGATGCTACACATGGGGAAAAAAATAACAACAAACCCCCCTTAATACATTCTTATTGCTACTATATAGCTAAGTTTGCCACTCTAGTTTGACTTCAGCAAAAGCAACTTTTATTTTTAGAGAAGTCTATGAGATGATTTAGAACTGTGTCTTTGGAGGTCTATGGAGTAGCAAGATTATGTTTATTTAGTGTAAGATGTCCAAGCCACAGTTGAATGAATTCCAGCCCCATAACAAAGCATTTTGTTTCAGACTTAGCCAACCAAAATCTGGAAACAAAGTGCTATGCCAAAAAAATTAAAAACAGTTGATCAAATATTAACAGAAAAGCATATAAATATTCTATAAAGATGTCAGCACAAAACAATAATTATCACTGTGCCAGAGGTTTGATCAAACTGATGCTTCCAAAGACATAATTGTTCTGTGGGGAAAAAAATATTACTCTACTAACATTCCTCAAATGTGTAACAACTTCTGTTCCAGCCTTCCAAATTCCTGTGAAATGCATCATAATGGCACTGCTAACAATGGGCATATTTCTGAAAGCAGCCTGGGTAATATTCACAGGGAATACGGGAAGATTTCCATGCAAAAACAGTTAGCATTTTCTTTCATGTTATGAATTGTTTTTCTCCCAAAGAGCAATAAATCTCTAGAATTTAAGAAGATGGATAAATATCCATCTGGGAATCTCTGCTACAGTGATAAATATCAGAAGCAGTAAGCCTGAAGTTAGTGACTATGCACAGGAAGGGAAGCTGTGTCCGTGAGGAGAAGATCAGGCACAGCAGTCAGCCGCTGATTCCCTAGGTCAGGATTTGTAGAGGAAGCAGTTTCACTGGACAGAGCGAGGTCACCACTGTGGAGAACTGCCGCTGACATAAACACAATATTCGAACCCTTGACATACAAAAATTCACACACATTCTGACATCTGAGAAAAAATCCATTTGATACAACGCTGATTGTCCCAAATGAAAGGGAGCTTCATGAGCTATTGAAACAATACTGTTGGGCAAAAGCAGAAGGAAAACCTCTTATCTTCGGGGAAATGTATCTTGCAAAGTAAAGCTATTTGACTGATTTGAATATATAACATAATTTAACATCTGGCTATTTAACAAAGCTCACAAATTTTGTATGACAATATCTTCAATTTTTTTTTAACACCAAAAAGTATTAAAACTTGTAATACATTTATAGGATTTATGCAACTACATATGATAAACTGGCATGATATTAAAAAAATA
Organism: Dasyornis broadbenti; assembly: GCA_013397935.1. NCBI lineage: Eukaryota > Metazoa > Chordata > Aves > Passeriformes > Dasyornithidae > Dasyornis > Dasyornis broadbenti. The sequence goes on along the minus strand of VZRN01004441.1, from coordinate 448,601 downwards.
TATCCCTACCCTCTGTTACACAAAGAGTAAACTCTATACATAATTTCAAACAGATTTAAATATTCTTCATTTTGAGTAGACATTAGTTCCTAAAACTCCTTGCTGCTTAAAATAACCTTAGATTTGGGTTTTTTGGTTTTTTTTTG
>VZRN01004441.1:413496-434315 GCA_013397935.1 Dasyornis broadbenti | reverse complement strand
TGGGGGGGGGGGATGTAGGATCTCATTTCAGACAGTATAAACAGACAAAGTGTGAGAGAAGCTTTCTAAAGATATTTTTTAAAAAGAGACAAAAACCCAGGACTGAAGCACAAAGAAAGTTGAAGTGGTGTAAGCATACAATATATTCTTTATCTTCCATGAAATGGTCACTGTTTTGAAGCCTTTGAGGCTTAATAACTAACGAGTGATGTGCCATATGATAACTCAAAGCTCCATCTCAGGATCTATCCACATCAAACCTTTATTACTCCTGGAAACTACAAACTATTTCTAAATGGCTCACTGAACTGAACTCACATACACTCTGCTCTGGCAAGTGTGAAAGCTTTGAATAAACCCAAAGACAGACCTATCCAAGAGCTGCCCTTCATTAGCAGGAAGATTTTGAAAGAAAAATGTGCCTGCCATTACCCCGTCAAACTAAATCGGAATTAATCTAATTTGTTTTGAAGCTGAAAAGGAAAAAAAACCACCAAACCTATATTCGGGGGGGGGAAAGAGGAAGGGAAAAGGGGCAATGGAAGATGGAAAAGAGAGATGAAAGAGAGAGGTGGAATCAACAAACTTGTAGCTGGGAAATCCTCGCCTGCAGATTAACATAGCCCAATCTGCAATAAATTCAGGATGTGATTTGCTCCAGCCTCAACAATTAAATCAGTCTGAATGCTGCTTTATAAATCATTCAGTCATTTTTTAACAAGATGAGCTTCTGGCAAGATGCTTTCCCTCGCTGCCTCCTGGAAGAGATTACATTTTAAAAATCTTTAATTTCTGAAAGTCTTCAATATGCTAAAGTATGGGCTGCTCCAAAAAGCAGCTTTAGCTCAGTATTTCAACAAATGAATTGAGACTGAATACACAAAGAGAAAGATGATTTACACTCACCATCTCTCACAGATTAGTGTGGGGGGAAAAAAAGCCAAACAAATAAATAAATAAACTCCAAACCACTCTTTTTCTACATAAGCCGTGTTACTTTACTGAAAGGATGATTCTAATACAAACTACCAGAGAGATTGTTTGTTGAATCTATGCTTTGTTACTCATGCTTCCAGGAATGGGCAATACTTTAGAACCAAATTCACCCTGATACAACTGGGTCATACTAGATTAGATTCTGAGCTACCCTGAATCAATCATTTACCTGAAATGATGCACAAAGCCACAGAAAGGGTTTTCTGCTTTTGATTTTTTTCCTTGTCATTTTCTTCCTGAAAGATAGCACTGATAGAAAATAAATCATATATTTAGAAGTCATGCCAATCTAAGCAAATATTTTCATTTTCTGGTTCTGAAATAGTTTAATCTGATGCAATAAACAGGTAGGAGAGGCAAACATATTTTTAACCAGCTCATCTACCAGTAAATGGGTTCAGCTCCGTAAATTCTGAAAACCTGTGCTTAAACTTTCAGTCAAGTAAAGTCAATGATATTTAAGAACACTCTGACTTTTGGTTACTTATTTTGTTAAAAATGGTTATTTTGTGGGATCAATTGCAAATTAAATAACCCACCTATAGCCAACTGCCTGCTTTAAATCTAAACTACTACATTCCCATACTCTATTTTAAAAAGAACACGAATCAGATATATTTGCCCTTTATATTGAAACACTGCAGGCAAAGGATTAAAAACTCTGTGTCATTATGTATAATAAATATTAGGACTTTGTAATAAATATTGAACTTTGTTCAAGGAAATGCTCAGCTAAGTTACTGTGGGTTCACACATGGATGCCAGTGCACTTGGTGGAAAGATCTCTGCCAAGCATTTCTAGATTTTGCTGCATTCTTCCTTTCAGAGTCCACTTCTTTCAGTTTGCTTCATGTCTCATCAATCTCATACACGCTGCAGAGGGAACAGTATGGAGGGAATCCATCTTGAAATGAACACACCTGTTGCACATTAATTTCAAGATTATGGTTTGTCCTTCCTTAGCTCTTCCTTTCAAGCCTCTGGCCTTGGACAGAAAAAGAGTGACGTCTCGAAGGCATGAGCCTTTCTATGTTTACATACAAATTCTTAGGAAGAAAGGATTAGGCCAAAGCAGAAATCCTACAAACATGATTTACTAACTTTTCATTAAATAGTTTCACATTTATAAATCCGATCTATAAAATGAGAGACTATGTGTAATTTTCTATATAACCTGGGCATACTACTCTTCTTTCGGCAAGACCTACTCTGTAGACAAAGGCAGTCAATTCTACAAGAATCCTACATATGATCAAGGATTCACAGATAAGACACATATTAATCCATTTCACATCCTAGTATGTCTGCGAAGTCCAAGACCTTCAAATTATATATATCAGGTTGGTGGGCTCTTCTTGCTTTTCAGCTGGTTTTAAATTATTTAGAAAACTTAATCTCTACGTGTTCTCAAGGTGTCTCAATATATTTAAAGACACAAAATCACTATTGCCAGAAAAAAAAAAAAACAACCTAACAGGGGTGCTACATCAATAAGGCTTATAAAGAGTTGTTTCAATTTAAATCAAACCTATTTTGATTCTATTCAGTTGAATTTACACTAAGAAAGATTCTTTTGTAATAGCCACAAAGGGAGATACAAAGATCCACAAACGCTCATCAGCAAAATATTAGTTATAGGAAGAGAATTACGCCATGAAAATCTTATGGGTTAGTCTTGTAACTTAAGCACTTTTGAGATTCCTGGGTTTGCACTCCAGAATTGTGTAGTCAGATGCTCTTCTTTATCACCTTTTCCTTTAATATACAGATTTTTTTTCATGTGATATTGCATCAAGCATAATACTTTAAGAAAATGTGGAACGTATTTTGTAAGTTCTCATGACAAAGTCACAGAGGATATTGTTGTTCACAAAAATCAGATTCGTTACCCAGTGTACAACAAACCAAAAATTATACACGAGAGAGAGAGAGAGATCAATTATTTATTTCAGAGTTGGGCAAGCCTGGCTGCTTGGTGGTATTCCACAAGTCAAGCACACCCCACCATCAAAACTTTTTACTACTTATGTACTTCAGCAAACAAAGGCATTAGTATTCACCAGTTATAAGTTACATAGTTTTCTTATTAATTAGTATTCTATCTTCTGTTGGTTAATGAGTCTCTGGTTTCTCATGCTCATTAGTCCACACTCAGTCTTTCTCTCCTTTTGAGTAGGAGAGAAACTGGGCTTCTTGGGTCACAATCTCCCCCTGCCTGAATTACCTTTTATCAGTCAGAGCTGATTCCAGCACATTTACTGAGTTGGCCTTGATAGTTTATTCCTTATCTTGGGAGTTCTGCCAAATGTCCTTGTGGCCTGTAAATTCTGCATTCTTTGTCTCCACTGTCAGTGGGTATCCTTTTTCCCAAGCTTTTTTAACCTCCCCCTAGGTCTGAGATCATTGAACACATCAGCTCCTAAACCTTAACAAGGCAATTCTACCAACAAGTAATTACGTTTCTCTAACACCTGGACATCACTTACAACTTGTTAGCTGCTGTTTAACGGATTAAATCTCCCTTCTTGTTGATTAGGCTTGAAAGCATACAAAGATCAAACAATAAAGAACGTCCTTTCTTAAAAAAATTTTACATATTCCACATTTTGGAACAATACAACTTATATATTTGAGGGTTTTAGCTTTTTTTTTTAAGCTCTAATCAAACCTGCAGGGGCTGAACTCTCTCTGCTGTGATGCAGCCAATAGATTCCAGCAGTGTGACGTGAAGTCCCCAGCAAGATATGCAACAAAGTCCTGACATCCTAATAAGGCCCCCACGATTGTTATTGTCAGTAATATTTCAAGACTAATTCAACAGTTAAAATACTGTACCCAGCTAATTTTATTAAGTCAACACCACGAAGTTTTATAACATGAAATTGCCCTTCTGTAGTAATCATCTTACTGGTTTTTATTCTGAATAACCTGACCAAAAGTCAAAACTGACATTCAGACTCAGAAGGGAGTAAGTACAGACACAGGAACATTCCTGAAGCAGCAGGCTATCATTTTATTAATTCATTACATGTTGCATATAAGACGACCCTGTCTTGAGATAGCAGGGCTACCACCCCTGAGAACTGTTTGACTGAGTTCATCTAAAGATTCAGACCAATCTTTAAATTCTCTCATCCTTCTTGAGGGGAATAAAAGACATCCATTTTTAAAAGATATTTAATTCTAAATGGAATTAAATTGTTAAAATCCTTTCTTCTATGCTTGTCAAAGGAAAAAGCTCAACTATTAAAATACCAGGTTGCCTCTCACAAGATGAGACTTCAGTTGTTTGCACACAGAAGATATGAGTCATAAGTTGAACTAGCTAAACACTTACACATATTTGGTTATTCACTTCTAATTAACTGTTCTTCATCCCTCCTCCTCAATGTCCCAAGAATATTATGAAGAATGACATAAAAATTTGCTGAATTCTCTTGACTATCATTCCCTCTTTAGTTTCAGGAAACAGAGGTTGGTCATAGCTGCAAAATCCTAGACAAGATTTCTGCATTGCAAGAAATGCAAATGGGACAGAGAAGAGACACAGACACATTTAAAAACTTCATATTATTGAATAGAGAAAGTGACACCCATATGTCAGCTCCTTGTGGCACTCCATGAAATTTACAACTCCTCTGCAGCAGCAACTGCATGTTCCTTGTCTTCCTCCACCAAGCTTTTGTACACTCAGCCTCCCTTCTCATTATGCAGGCTCAGACACTACACCAAACCCAAAACTGTTAAAAATTTCTACACTCTTAGTTCAAAAAGCTGCATATAACGCAAACATTTTAAGAGGCAATCATGTTGTTCCATCCCTTATATTGTTATATTTGTATAGGAAGGATGGATGGTTGCATATCAGGAAAAATAACATTGTTACTGTGACTGGAATCCTCTGATATTTGAGCATAATGTTCTCAGGATGTTATTTGGCATGAAGTTATTTTGCTGTGATGGCCAATAAAAATTATCTGTAGATTAAATAGACTTTAAATGAAGAAAAGTATTAGAAAGCACAAAAAAATACCATCAAATATACTACTCTGATGGTGGGAAGAGGAAAAAATCCCACAAAACCAATGAATATTTTAAGATCCTCCTTATAAGAATAGAGATATATTGAGTTTATTTTAGTTTGGGATTAGATGAAATAGAATTCTTTCACAGAGGTATTCCTTAAACTTTTATTTTCTATTTTGTCATACCAAATGTAAACTGATGGTGTTACCCAGAGCTTAAATCTACATGAAAGTGACCCTTGAGACGTAGGGCAACGAAGGACAACGAAGCTGGTGACGGGTCTAGAGATTAAGTCATATGAGGAATGGCTGAGGGAGCTGAGGTTGTTTAGCCTGGAGGAAAGGAGGCTCAGGGGAGAGCTAGAGACAGGATGAGGACACAGTCTCAAACTGTCCAAAGGGAGGTTCAGGTTGGACATCAGGAAGAATTTCTTCATAAAACGGGTTGTTAAGCACTGTAATGGCTGCCCAGGGAGGTGGTAGAGTCACCACCCTCGGAGGCATTCAAGAAATGACTGGATATGGCTCTTAGTGCTGTGGTTTAGTTGACAAGGTGGCAATCGGTCAAAAACGTTGGATTCAGTTAACTTGGAAGTCTTTTCCAACCTAAATGATTCTGTGATGCCTGCTCAAAAGATGTTGAACAAGATACTTACTGCTTCAAAACAACAAAAACCGTATTATCTCCTGATTGCTGCTGATACAAGATTTTAACACCCCGGGACTTTGAGTTTCTCCATTCTGTCTTTTATTTCTTGAGAAACTATCTTTTAGATCAGCAGCAGTTCAAAAAGAAGCTTCAGAACCTTCTCTTGCAACCATATAGTTTCTATGGAGTGAATATTTAACACTCTGACAGAAGGCATGAACTTGCCTTCCTTGCTATCAAGTTCACATTGCCTGACCAATAAATAACATGCTTATCAATCTTTGCTTAGTTCTTAATCATAAACTATTTCCTTTGAAATGCTGAAAATCTCATTTAAAATATATTTATTTTACTGTTATTTTTTAGTTTGTTTGGTTTTAGTCCTCTAAAATCCAGGGAATAATGACATTTCTGGACAGAATGGATAAACATTTTAAGAAATGCCACTTCCATTGAGTGACAGCTTGATTTGCATATTCTGATTTGGGAAGTTCTCCCTCTTTAATGCAACAGTCTAAGATAATCTGGAGATATGTCTGCTTGGCTGACACACTTTCTGCATAATTTCCTCTATTTGGTAATATGTTGTTTAATTTCTGAAATTTCTTGGAATCGGTACATAAATCCTGAAAAATCATCATACTTGTAAGACTGGAAAAAGATATCTATGTCACAAAATTTAATTCTCTATTAACTACATTGCAGATAACAGGATATGAAGATTAAAAATATTATGGGGTTGCTGCTTTTTTGGCTGGAAGGTTTTTCTAGAATGAGACACATATTTTTAACTTAAGGAACTTTTCCTGTCTGCCTTTTGCTTGCTAAACAAGCTAGGTACCTTAATTTCTTCTCACAAAGGAGGCAAAATGTGTATCTCTAACTCCACTAAAATGTTTAGGAGGAGTCACTAAACAATCTTTTAGGTAGGAGAGAAAATTGAGTGGGAGAGAACTGTTGCCTAGGAAGCCTGATGCTAAAAGTACTGTGGTGAAGGGGTAGGAGGTAGAAGTGACAATAGGAAGGGAAGGAAGTGAAGGAAGCAGTATCATGCAAAATCTGATCTCTCTCTCCCTTACAAGACTCAAACCTCCTGTGGTATGTGATAAAGCCCAAAGAGAAGTGCTCTTATAAGGCTGCTTTCTGGACAGCCCACTGATAAACACAGTTCTGCTGAAAACAAGTTTATAGCAACACATCCCAAAGTAGTGAATTAGGTCTCACTCCTTTTGTCTTCTTACTGCCTTGGATTATTGCAGTACAGGCTTTTGAAGTGGTGAAGAGAAGTGGAATATATCCAGGCAAATTACAAATCCCTTTTCTGCACAGCCTGCCAGCTGCAGAGCAGAAGTGGCCAGGATGCTCCTGAAGTCTGTTCAAGCTCTGAGAGTTCCCCTTGGAGAATCTGCCCTATGAGAAGAACTAACATCTGCCAACATCACTGCAGTGATAGAGGGGATAATGCTGCTTTGGCTTTGCATGTAATTTTTTCCCTCTGGTTCTGACCAGGTCTTGGCTGCCATGTGACTCTTGATGCACTGTTTGAAGGGTAAAATAGATAGACTATTTAAAACAGGTGATAAAAAGATAGAGGGAAAAAAAAATAAGAAGGCAAAAAAGTAAGAAAGATGGAGGTAATTCCACTGAAAGATAATGTATGGCATTCCCAGGTGTCTGTCCAAAATGTGAACCAAATACCAACCAGATTGTCTTGCATTTCCAATGCTTTAGGTGAATGCAGTCTATGATTGTAGCTTAACCAGACCATTCTGTTAAGAAAAAATAATTGCCTTATAAATTACCCAGAAATCTCAAATCAAGTAATCGGTCTGATTAAATGATTAAGGAACAAAACTTGGAGTTGAGATGTCTGGATTCTATACTACAGTCTGCCAATGATTTCCTTTCATATCTTCAGCAACACTTGATATCTCTCCATCAGAATTTTCTAGTGCAACATTGGCTAATAATTCTTACTCTTATATGTGATGGATATGAAGATTAGAAAATAATCAGTACATCACATTTTCCTAGGGATTTTCCTATCCTTAGAACATGAACCCTATGAAGCGTATCTCTGTGAAACCATAATGTAATTACTGCATTAAACAAAAAGGTCATTGACTGACCCTGCTGTGTATATTTAATAAGACTATTTCTGAAAGATAAGATCATTACTACTATTTGTATTTAGCAACAGTGTGTGAGGCAGTGAGATTATCCTTGCCTCTCTATACCCACCAGCAATTTTTCTCCTCCCAAAGATGACAACCATGAAAAGTACTTGCTTTGTTATACAAGGCATCTTTCTAATCTAAGTATCATTATTATTATTATTATTATTATTATTATTATTATTATTTGGCTTTTGAAATGTGTTATCTATAGGTTCTCATATGACTAGTAGAGAATAAAAACATAAATCTGAAAGCATGAGATTTATTAAGTTCATTATATCTTAACAGACTGATTTTCTAATTGCAGCAGCAGCACATAGGAGCAGCTGGTTCTAGAATCTGAAAATGAATTAATCCATCAAGCCACGATTGATAGGTTGTGAAAAGGCTGCTTACTTTTATAAAAAAAAAATCTTTGGTTATCAAAACAAAGTAAATTTTGCTAACCAGGGTGAAAAAGAAGCTTCCTTCAATTTTGTCCCATCTTATGCAAATTATTAAGCTTTTATTTGATGTAGATAGATATACTTTACATTACAACTGAGTGTGCTGCTGACACATACAAGAAAAACAAACACAGCAGACTTTCCACTTTTATGTTATTGATGCCTATTTGTTCAAAATATATAAAAGGAGATAAACAAGTTGGTTTGATTTGGCAAACAGAGAGAATGATGAGGAATGAAAAAAACCCCTCTAATACACAAAGATCATGAAAGATCAAATTTACTAAAACTCCATGAGTTTGGCTTCCTGAAACACAAGGAAACACACAGCCTTGACTTTATAAGAGAGTCAAAATGTGAAGGCAGTAGTACACAGCAACTCTAAATCAGCACTATATATCCTGCTTTCAAAGAAATACATTCAGACTTATTGCCTTGAAGAAAGCAAACAATAAGGAAAAAATCATGTCTCAGGGGTCAAGCAACAGGAGAAAAATGTGCAATTTCTTTTTCAGTTGTAACATGTTCAGATAAATATTAAGACTCTTATGTAGCAGACTGGTTTACTTTACCCACTGATTTCCATTGTTTTTTTCCAGGTATAGCCCATTGTTGTATCATTAATGTCCCCATACCAATGGTAAGTCATACGTATCAGTATATGTTTGGAAAACTAAAATAAATTGGTATTTTTGCTAGAGCTACAACACCTGTTCCAATAGTATTCTTTATGTAAAGCACTTACTTGCTCAGAACATATCCATACTAATTTCTTTATGGATTGCTTTATTAAATTTTAATTTTCAGCTCCTAATTGTAACAGATTATGCGAGGACTTTTACTCTTTCTCTGTTTATAGCAGCTGAACCATCATCCAATATTTCTGCCTCTTTATAGAACACAGCTTAAATATGACCATTTTCCTAATTTAGATAATTCCTATTGTCTCTGTTATCAACTATTTTGGAACACACTTCTGATTTCAGTATCTTTCTGAAAAGCCTACATCCTTCTGGCATACTTTATAGAAAAACTTGCATGAAGAAAGATATGGTGTGAAGCCACATATATAAACTTTCTTATCTACTTATACTTTAATATTCACCACCAGTTGTTGGTGAAAACTGTACCTGGATTTAGAGCAAAGTTCACCTGCTAAATTTTAGTTTTATGTACGCCATGAAAATAAAGACGTGCAGCTGAGATCAGACAATTCCTCACTTTTTACACCCACAGTTAAAAACTACTCATTTATTAAATGCTGGGATTCACTAAAAATTAAGACCAAATATGGTTTTAATATAGTGAAATTTTAGTAAAATTACATCTTAATTTTAGAGAAAATGTATGTATGTTATAATTTTCTCCATTGAAAATGGAGTTCCAAAAGATGAGCTTTATATTTCTTTGCTATACCCTGGGGAAGAAGAGTTATATTAGCTTTTTTTAAAGGAGTGCAGCCATTAGTGTACAAAGCATTTTTGTCAAAGTTCATTACACAAAGTAAGAACATATCCCCTAAATTTTCATCATAATTAGATGTCATGGAATATAATTTTCGTAATTAGGTGATAAAATGTTCTTGAAAAATCAACACAGAGCTCAAATTGGAAAATAATGAAAAGAAAAAATGTGGCATATCCTTTCAGTTTATCAGGTTTATCTATAATATACTAAATTGCACAAATACCAGTCTAAAATTTTTTTTTTTTACCAAACTTCTATACTAATGGTAATAAAACCTAGTGCTCTGGAGGCAGTATGGTCCAACACAATTAGCAGAGACAGATTTAAAAAACTAAAGGGTGAGATGAGAGTAAACTTACTGCCTCATAGGTCCCCGAAAGAATCTGGACACAGCTAGGAGATAATCCCATTTGTAAGGGGTTCCACATGTCGCTCACAGCTATTACTGAAACTGTATTTTCTGTCCTGTGGAATTAGCATGAGGAAAATATGTGTAACAAACCCACTCCCTTATAAAACATCACAGCTCTTTATCTCTCATGCTATTGTTTCACCATCATTAAGTTTGCATAATTATGCCATTGCCCCGCTGTTGGGGAGTGTATTGGAGTGCATAAACACATATGCGCTTTAAAAAATGGACATGGCCATACTTTAGAAAGGGACATCAACAATTTGAATGTTTGTGTAATTTCTATTTACAGATACACTCTATGATTGAAACATCTTTAAATGATGCTATATAATAATTTTCTTATGCAACTTTCCTACAAGGAACAAACATGGCACTTGAATTCTGTACAAGCTTATATCTTCAGGAAGCCTAGTTCAGTGAAATGCAGGATTAGGATGCCTTTCTGGCACTTTTTCATGTTTCCCAGGCTGGATTATGATGGAAATTGGAACGGTCCCCAGGAGATGACAGCTGGGGAGGGGGGAGCTTTCTGTATTATAGCAAACTCCAAGGATGCCCTAAGGTAAGTGGAATTGCTCAGAGTTTGCACAATGCCACATGCTGTTATTTTGTTATTGAAGGCACCATTACATTTCAGTACACTGTACATTCACAACCCACCGGCAAAGAGGTGACAGGCATCACTGGTCATCTAGCAAAGCAGTTTGGTTCCCCTTAGACTGTCATTTATAATGCAGCCATTTTATATGCCTGGAGAGATACTTTTCTCTGCTACCTGTGCAATGACAACAAACAAAGGAGTCTGCTTTAGAATATCACATGCCAAAAATGAGGCAAAAATTCTTTGCTGCCTACAGGATAGTAATGTGCATGAATAAATCTCACTTCCCTGTACATTACCCCATTTGTATGGGAATGTCACTGGAACAGATTTCTGCCATGCCAGTGCTATCAAATGTTGTGTATTATGGAGAAGAAAAGAAACATGTTCCACTTTTCTTCACAGACTGAGGTGCATCTACAATATTTGGGAAAAACTTGCACAGGAAGACCAACTATAGTGGGAAAAATAATAGTATGGTGAAGAAAAAATTAATTATGAAACTGTTTATTGCTTTAAAAAAATCTAATTCTAGAAAAAACACTGAACTCAAATTTATCCCTGGTATAAATATATGCCATATTATTAACCTAAAGAGAAAATATCCCACATTGTCATAAGACTGCTGTGCGACCAGGACCACAGAAAGAATGTACTTCTGTCACTAGTTCATATTCAGATTGTTCTAAGGAGCTTTAATCTGAAATGCTTGTTTGAAATGAAGATTTTGGTCTCTGAATCCATCTTCTTCCTTTAAGACTGCCTGGCAGCAGGACTGTCCCCCACTGTTTGTACAGTGCCTGACACAACGGGAGTTCAAACCTCATTGTGTGAATTAGACACAACTGTAAAATCATTACTGTCTACACAGATCTGTTCCATCTTGGTTCCTCACCATCATTCATATGCCCTCTCCTCTCTCAAACCTCCAGCTGAACGCTCTCATGTGTGAAACAAGAGACTACGTTGGTAAATATGAACTATACAGATTCTGAAATCTGCCAGCAAAGCATACATGGTAATTAAACATCAGCAGATGCGTGTTATTTGCTAACTAGGCCTTAAACATCAATACGTTCTGGGTTATGTTCTGCACTTCTCAGGCTATTTATTAAAGCATAGTAATAGCAAACGTTTACTTGTTTTGACTTTTTTTTTTTTTTTTAGATTTATTTTAAAATCTTTAACTTCCTGCTGGATTAAAATTATTCTTACGGGTCCAAAGTAACAAAAATTAGAGAAATTCACTGCTAGATGATCTGATGAAGCACCCTCTCCGCTTCCAGTCATTCCCGCTTTTTAGCATCTTCGAGCCTGACATCAGTTTTGGATGCAGTTAAATGCCAACTATCCCAATAAACATGTACACTACCAGCTGTGGCTCCATCTGCTCAACTAAACATTTTCACACCAAATCTGCCGGGGAAAAAAAAAATATTGTTTTTGGAGTTGGTTTGTAACAACTGAAATATTAAAATCTTAACTCCAGGTGGCCCTTCACTTTTCTATTTCCTCTGATGAATATATTTAGAAGAAACACAACCATCTATTTATAGTCTGCTTCAAACCCACAAAATCCAATGGAACAAATTTGGTGCAAAAAGCACAGATAAATAAAATGTAAGTCCAGAGCTCATAAACCTTCACACTGCCTTTTGCAGAGCCTTTGCAAACGCCTACATGACTGCGTGACCTGACCAATGTGCTGCAGCAGCTATAAATAGCTCCTGGTCCCTCTGCCCCAGCCTGGAGGCAGGCAAGGTCGGTGTCTTTGTCAGCCTGCTCCCAAAGCACTGCTGTGCAAACTCAGAGTGGCAATTGTCACTTCAGGACATTAGGCTGATAGCTGAAATTTTTTAGAGCCTTTCATGAAAACAAAAGATGCCCTTTTTTGATTTTTATTGGTTTTTTTGTTTTTTTTTTTTTTTTTTTTTTTTTTTTTTTTTTTTTTGTTTTTTTTTTTTTTTTTTTTGGTTTTTTTTTTTTTTTTTTTTTTTGTGAGGAGGAATACCTGTAGGATCAGTGCAGACAACATTCTTCCAGAATCCTGGATGTGCTACCAGTCTGAACTGACTTCCAATTGTACAGCACATCTCAAGTCACAGCTGTGCATATCCCTTTGTATCAGGCAGAGATCTGGTTCCTGATCTGTTAAACTCTTCCTGCATTTGAACAGTCAGATCTTCTCAAGCAAAGAAATAAAAGTCCTCAAGAAATGGCAAAGCAACACTGTGAACGTGGCTCTTGCTTGAACTGTCAGAAATATGTTAGAAAGTTCATGTGGTAATGAGAAGGCACCAGGAACAGCACCTGCCACTGTGCTAATGTAATAACCAATACAATGTACCAAGTCTGAAACAGGAACAAGGTTTGAATTGCACTAAGCCAGTGCTTATCACTGTCCAGTCCTCCACTGGGAACCCAACAGCAGGTGTGGGGCAGTCCCATTCTGTCACCATGAAAGCCTGACTGGCTGTTGTGAAACACGGATAGCACAAATGGCCGAGCCGGAGGAGAAGAATAACCCTAGCCACAAGAAGCTCAAGTATGTTTTTCCTGCTATACCTGCTAGGGCCTGTACATTGCTCCTTCTGAGAGTCCTCAACTGCACATGCCAGAGGCCTGAGGTAATCTTACACCTTCAGGAACAACAGTTTGAAAATAATGGATACAAGTCTTATTTAACTCGAAAGACCAGCTGATTCAGTTCATCAGCTGGTTTGCACAGTGTCATTTCAAACGCAAAACCAGAACAACTCCCCACCCCACATAAGGCTTTTAAACAGTTGTAGTAACATGAGAAGTTAGAAAACAGCAAAATAATCAATGAATAGACTATACTGTGGTTTAAAATTCAAAGAAATCCTAGTTTGGAGTTTTCCTAGTGGAAACTCAGGAAGGATGAAAAGGTATGATGCTTCTCTTAATTTTTCTTGAAAGCCCAAGAGTAATTTTATTGAAGTGAATGGAGTAATGAAAATATTTTCATACTAAAGAGACATCAGACCCATTTATTTGCAAAGTACTTGTTGACAACTGAATAAATTTCTGTTCTAGAAAGTTAAATTTTATTTTTGATATTATACCTTCTTCTTTTCTGTTACATATATTACTTAGAGAAATGAAAAAGAAATCCTGCTACATCTAATAATTCCTACTAATTAAAAAAAATGTCACCCAGGGATGTGCTTTAAGTAAATGTGGCAAGCAATTAACAGCTTAGACACCACATCAGAGACTTCTGAGCTTTTTTGATACATCTTTCTCATGATTTTGGTCTGAGTTGATTCTTACTACCAAAGCCTAGTATGTAGAAAAGCTAGAAAGTTTATTTGACTGGTGAAATTAAAAAACACAAATTAAAACAGTCATGAGAAAGGCATCCAGATTCTGCACAAATATGTAGGTTCGTACATTTTATTTTTTCTGTTCACTTAGCAATGACTTGTCTATCTGCAGAAATACAAACATGTCAGTGGAAAATATATCTGTAAACTAAATTAATCATCTAACAGTTCTTACTAGAAAACACATTACAATCTAGTACTTACTGCTGCTGTATCTAACAAGTTAATACAATTAAACTGTGAAAAATAACTATCTTTCTTTCCTTTCATTTTTGACTCAAGAAACATTACAAAAAAATCTCAGTAATAAAACTAATTGTGGGAGACATGAGTGCCAGAAATAAATCAAGTACTATGAAGTTACATGCAGAGGTATATATACATAAACCACTTTACTACCTTCTGTAGTTTCAATTTCTTCAAAATAAGTACTACTAAAATCAGTCAAAGAATAATGAAGGAACATGTTTTTGTAAAACAAACAAACAAACAAACAAACAAATTATGAAGAATTTTAAAACCAAGATCAATATCCAGCACTGTACACAAATAAATTGGGTTTTATATTGTTCAGTAGACAGCATCTCTGCATACTGGCTAACAGTAAGGAATACTATTAAAAAAACAAAAACATAACATTTATTTTATTATTTTAGTATTTTCCTTTGGTATAGATATTGCACTATTATCTATGTGACTTCAAACAAAAACTAATTTAGCAGCTTCTTTATAAGTAAAGCTTATGATACAGCAAGTTCTTGTAATAATGATTTCCCATCTATATAGTAATTTGTTATAATTTGGCCTGTTTTCACTGTATTCCGTTAAGCTCTACTAATTTATAAAGTCAGGGATATTTACAAACACAGAAGCATACCAACATAATAAACATTCGTCATCCTTTCTCAAGAAGGAGAGGAATGAGAAACCAAACACCTCAGCTTCAAAGTGCCTTTTTGTTCTGCTTATGGCTGTTTCTGTGCAACTATCAAGATAGAAGCAAGTCCAAGAAATTTGCATCACACAGAGAAATAAAGCAGTATTTCGATAGTCATCAGATTCTTTGGGAATTAACTCAGAGACTTTGATGCAAACTGTACTGCTGTATGCTCTCTCCTACAGATAAGCCTTATATTTTCTGTGAAGAAATCTACTGAAGAACTTCCAGCAGTGAAACTATCAAGCACTGAGACTTGAGATAGCCTTTTAGATATCTGGGCCCAGGCCAGAGAGTCTTGAAGATAAGAGTGGAGACTGCAGCTAAGCCTAATTCTCTGAAAAGCCAATGTAAGGCAGTCTCATGTGTTCCTGGTGGTCTGAGCTGCTGCAACCTTTTGTACTAGATAACTTTCCCAAGCCAGTAAGAGCTTTATGCTCAGGTATACTCTGCTCCTATCATTCAAGGGAGAAGAAAAAATGCAAGAATAACTACAGACAGTGCAGTATCCAGCAGGATGAGGTCAACTCTCTTACCCAAAGAGAGAAGATGGACAGTTTTATTTACCAGATGCCACTCAGTGGCAGCTTTAGTGTCAACACAGAAGTACTTCTAAATTATTGAATGCATTGATGAAAAAACAATATATAACTTTCACCAGAAGCTCCTACACTGGGCCTGGAATCTCACTGACTTGTCACTTTCTTCTGTCTGCCTCATTCAGATTCCGTTTCAAACAACTATTCTTTATTTCTGTGCTTTAGCCATCAGTTGCCATTACATTGAAACTGGAATGGTTACAGGCCTCAAAGGACAAAAGGAAATGTATGTGATCTGCATCTTTCTCAACATGCATACCATCCGACCTGTTCACACAGTAGCTGAATATAGATGCCAAAAAGAGTTAGCAATAAAACTGATTCTTGAAAGACACCGGAATGAAGAACAGAAAGGCGGTCTGCCCTGACTGCTGGTTGGATGTGTTTGTCTGGGAATAATGCCAACCATTTTAGTGTATTACTTTGGATCCTGCTACCTCTCTCAAGCAAGAAAGTACTATCTCATGATCAGCTGTGTTAAATGATTCAGATATGTCTAAAGTGATGAGAATAGATGTCTGTACTGTCTCCACTGACAGGAGCAGATTACACATGCCACTAAAACCATTTCAAGTCCTGCTTTAAATTCAGATTGTGCTGGATCTAGAATTTTATCTTAATTTAGTTAATGCAGTTGGCCTTTGGCTAGCTTCTCTATGAGCCTGCAAAGAGTTTCACCATTATTCTGTGTCTTTATGTGGGGACAAAGAAAGACAATTACAGTTTGCTCTAGGGTGAAATGTGGAAACTGTTATAGAGCACATGGAAATGCTACACAAAGATTTGGGACAGGAAATGAATAGCTAATCCAACTGAAGCTACAGGGGGACTGACATAGATGTGAGACATAATTATTCAAACTGGAATTTGCTTAGGACATTGAGGTTAACGCCTCTCCTCTTGAAAATTGTGTCAATCCTACAGCTGACAGGACTTCAGGGGTTTTCGTTCATTTGAAAAGCAACAAATCCAATTGCAAAATTCTTTTTTCCCACAAGGGACAATGGCTTTAGCATAACTCAGTGAGAAAGAACTATCTTCTGAATCATCCTGAGCACTTCTTTCAACATTTGGATTCACACTGCAGGTACTCATTTCAAGTAATAATAATCCCCATTATAACTCAGTATGATAGGTGAAAAGAAACAGTTTAAAGAAGCATAGCTACAGTGACCATGAGTCAAATACTTATGTAATTTAACACTGCCAAATAACAAACAAACAACACACAGCAAACTAAACACTGGAGAATATATACTGGAAAATTTCTAGGTTGCCACTTTAAATTTAAGCAAAAGTGGTAAGTAGGTGAATGAAGGTTGTTAAACCCCATATAAATGTGCACACTCACATATATAAAAGAATCAATTTCATGATGTTCAAAGCTGTACAAAAACTACTACGTCTTTGTGGGATTTTGCTGATCTTTCAAGAATGACAGATCAATTTTTTAAAAGAAGAAAAATGGATTGAAAACCCACAATGTTTTAAAAAGCAATTCCTTTCAGAGCTCTACTTTTTTTATAAATTAACTATGATCAGCAATGAAGAAATCCATTTTCTATCTAAGCTTCAAGTAATGATATATAATAATAATAATAGAGAATGTATATAAGCAATTCATGCCAATGTCCAAATTTTTAGAAGTAGCCTCTAATTTTCAATTACTTTGTTTTTGTAACTCACATCATGGTTTTCAGAGATGCTAATTGTCTGCAAGTCCAGTGGCACTTCAGTTATGCAGTAAAATAATTTTGACAAAAAGTCTGGCAGGTGTCTGCTTTGTTGGTCCCTGAAACCTGAATGAGCAACTTGGTGCAACATGAACTCATGTCCTATTACCACAACTTCTTTCCTGAGCCTTTGAAAGAAACAGGTCCTCCAAATAATCACGGCTGAAAATCAGACTGTGGGCATTAGTCAGTGGGCACCCAGCACCTAAGGCATTCCGAGAAACCACATTTTAAAACCTTGACCATATTTCTACATAATCAGTCAGTTATGTCATTACTTATAATCTGTAACTTTAAAGACCCTCCTGCAGGGGTTCCATGCCATAGAGCAAGTTAATGACCCATTGCAAAGCACCTCCTTATAATATGATTCCAAACTTCATTTTCACACCTTGATTATGAATGGCATCTTATTTCACCTCCAGCAAGGTGCTGAGTCATTAGCAACACAAGATAGGAGAGCTGAAGTTTTAACATTAACAAAAGCCAGGAGAAACACAATCTTCCAGAGTCCCTTGAACTTAGACACCACAAAAGACTGTACTAACATTATCTGTAGCAGAAAAATCTTTTAGCATCTAGATTTTGTGCAACACAAAGGCAAAACTTGTTTAAAACGTATTATAAGACCAATACTATTAAGGATCATAAATTTGCCCTCTGGGTTTGAACCACTGATGGCATACTATTAAAAAAAAATCTAATTTGAACTCATTTAACTACAGTACCAATGTAAAGCAGTATTTCCAAGTACTCCTTTTACTGACTGCAACATGATTTGTCCTCCCACAAATTACAAAGAAGTGTTTTGATGAAAAAACAGTGAAGTCAGAATACAGTCAAATGTATTTTTAGAACCAATGATGCAGAACTTACAGATTCTAAAACGTTAACAAATACAACATTCATTTAAAAGTAAACAAATGGGGATAAGTCTTTGCTTGCCCTCTAAATTTACGCTATCCAATGAAACAACACTTACTCTATGTTTTATCAATCTTGACATCGATATTAAAACAGATATACAAAGCGCCATAATCGTTTATATATCCCTTCCAGCAATTTCAGTGTGAACAGTGTCCTCCTTGTTTCCCTACCCTACACACAGCTATTTCATCATCTCCAGTTCACATATCAATTACCAGACTTGTGCAATCTCAACAAAAATTTTTCTTTTCTATGTCCAACCTCTCTTAAGCAATAAAAAAATACCACCATCAAAATACAGGTGAAGTGTTTCTTCACAGTGAGAAACCAGAGAACATAACAATATATATATTTTCCTAATTAAGACGGTAGGAGTAGAAGGGTACTTTGGGATCACTGTGTCCAGTCACCTGCCATCTCAGGCAACCATGTGATGTCACTTCTTCCAAAAGAATGTCCACATTCCATCCTAAAATCAGATTATATCTCCCACTACTTCCATCAAAAGGCTATTTCAGAATCTCACTGGTCTGATGGCTAGAAAAGTTAAAATTTCCAGCCTAACTATCTCATGCTATAAAGTCAACCACTTGTTTGCACATCTGTACTAGTCACTTCATTAAGTTGGTATTTCATTCCTGATTTTTTCCCAACATTCAATCCCAGTATAGGTCTGAGTACTAGTGAAACCTGAGGCAGTGAGGACTGTCTCCATGTGATTGCTGTTGAATCTCTATCATGTGAAATGAAGGCAACAGGAGAAGAAGAAAATTAGGCACTACACATAAACATAGCTCTGTGGACTAAAAATAAGGATATTCCTAAAGACATGGAAGGAGCACAGTAAACTCCACAGTTAAAGAAGGGACCTAACTCTCCCATTTCACAGGTTATCATATAATGCTGAAATATTTCTGAGTCACATCACCCAATTTTAACAGACGGCTCAGCCTGTTCTTTTGTCAAAAAAACCATCATGAACACTGGCACACTCACCCCAGGACAGGTTGTCTGGCTCTCAGGCCCACATACACTCCAGTGCCAAATTAAAGGCAGATGAAAGGAGCTATGTTTTTAGCTAAGTAGGTCCAACAGCTTTTCTTCCAGCATGTTTCTCCTGCAACCTTCTTCTGAGTCACCTGAATTTCTAGAAGCAGAGGGTGAAATTTCATACTCTTCTTGATCCCTCTTAATAAGAGGCTACTGGTAAAGCATTCTCGTTCTTCTCTGTGCTCAGATCCATTTTACTCCATCATTTCCTTTACATGAGATCTCTGGAACCAGACCTGAGATTAAGAGGAAACTGTTCTCTTGTCTCCTTCCCATTGGAGTTGTGACTACTAATACAGGACCCAGCATTCAGCACCCAGGCTCCTTCAAGCACTTTGTTTCTTTTCCAACTCTAAAACTGAGCTAATTATCATTTCTTAATGTGGTGCGAAACTACCAGTTTCTCCAGGCTCAAGGATGATCACAGTGCAGGTGCAATTAAAGGACGGTCAGCTCTGATGGGGTCCATGTTGAACTCACACGGAAGAGTAAGTTACATTTTACAAGTGGTCCTTCTTGGACTTTTCAGAAGGAAATAAATTTGTCAAACTCTAAAATATAAATTACTTCACACTTATTAAAAAGAAACAAAATCTAACTTTTTAACTAAATCTTAAGTATAGATGGTTTCATGACTATTGTTAAAAACTGAGCTGCAGTTCATTGTCATTAATCATACAGCCATTGCCAAGCTTCTGCTTTCAAACTTTTTTTTTATTTTTTTAAGATCAGCTGAAGACAAGAAAGAAATAACAACTATACAGCACCTAACGTCACAAAAGTGAAGAATGTGCTTTCAACTCTTATAGGAGTCTAAGCCTCATCTGTTTCATTTTTTATCACAGTTAATCTCTGCAGATATTACACTATATTAAATCTGTACCACAGCTATATATATCTTCAGTTTTTCTGTTATATATATGTTCATGACAAAAACAAACAAAAAAAACCAAAATCAAATTCCCCAAGATGTCTAAGGACATGTGAAAGGATTTTTTTTCAAAATTCATAACCAGTTACCAAAATCTAAGTACTCTTATGTTTTGTAGTATTAGATCTGCGTGGCTGTATTTTAATTATAAATTCCAACCAAAAAATTAATCATTTTATCCACTTCTACACTTGTAATCATTTTACGTTACTACTTTTTTTCCTTCATATCCCTCCCCTAAAATTGATTTAATAATACAATTAGTGTTGATCACCTAACAGATTAATGTCCTGAAAAGTATTTTAGAATTGTATTTTCAGCTGTTCCTAGTATGAAATTACGCTTGAGAGAATTCGATGCAATAATCTATAAATCTGTGTAACAGATCTGTGTCCAGATTTTCCAACACTGGCCTGTATTTCAGTGCAATATGTAGGCAACAGAAACTGAGAGCTATAGAATACAATAAAAAAAATTAGTATTCTAACTCAAAATGGATGCAAGTTACAAGCAAAAAAA